>JAUJYS010006289.1:0-10433 GCA_033995665.1 Melogona broelemanni | reverse complement strand
ACGGTGATTTAAAAAAAAAAAAAAAAAAAAAAAAAAAAAGATAACCCGAATGGTGAAATCCCAACACAATAAATTATTTAATTAGTATCCTATTTAATAAACAGATTCCGCCATTTTGTGTGCATAAAATCCTGAATGCGCAACTTTAACGCCTCTATGACGTCATGACAGTAGCAATATTCGAATGGAGCCTGCGAAAGTGCTGTCTCTCCTCGGACAGGCAAGTTACATAACAATTTAATACGTGGCCAAACTAATGCATTCATTTCACTCAGACTTTAGTGACAACAAAAACGTCTCAGTGCCCTAACTATTGGTTCCAATCACTTCCAGGTCACAGCGCCCTCTATTGAACAGGCAAATAGCGTATGGCACATTATAAAGCGCATTGTCCAGTCACCACGGCCGCACAGGGCAACATCAGACAAGAGACTATTATCCCGTTATGGGGGACGAGGTGACGACTTTAGCACCGCGCGCATCATTCAACCAGGCCTAACGCGGCACCGGGGTATCAAAAAAGCAAACGGCGGCACATATAATGAGACAGACGGCATCTGCAATACGCAGCGTGATGCAATGACAAGTGATAAACCAAATAGAGGTATTTTTTATGCGTGCCCACGAATCATTCGCCCACACACGAACATGAAAGCTCGTGGTTGCGTCGTCGACACCTTTCCGCTAGGTGCCAATTCTTTAAGGAACACGATTTTCTCAAAAAAAAAAAAAAAATATATATATATATATGACGTCACCAATAAAAAATTAATATAATTTTTTGCCCCATGAATGATTTTTTCGAAATTACGTTAAAAATTGGAAATAATTAAATATTTAACTATTTAATCAATGCATCAGTTGAATATAAGTTCGATAGCAACACATTTTAAATCTATCAGGTGGACGTTTCCCGTAAACGTCAATTTAAGCTTCAACTATAATTAAATACCCTACAAAACGAATAGAGATATGGGTTCGGTACAGCGCTAAAAAAGAAGACGAACTAAGAGTGAAAAAATCTTGATATAGGACAAAAAATATAGAATTAAATCAAACGACTATAAAGTAGAAAGATAAAAACATAGTCTTTTTTCGGCGCTGTACCGAACCCATTTCTCTATTCGTTTTGATTTATAAGACGTCTTAACTCATCGACACCAAAGACAGGTTTTCTAATATTCTGTTGTGGAAGGGCATGCTTGCTTGGTTAATGTAACTTGCTTGGTAATTGCTTTATACTGCCTACCTTTAGTGTACCCTAATGACTTTCAACTCGAAAAATAATAAATGAGATATCGTGGCATACCAAACTCCGCACTCATTATTTTGTTAACGACAAAGTTACTCGAAAAAAATTAAATTACTTCGACAACCCAACGAAATAAAAACAAACTTCGAAACTGATGAACCCCTAATTCGTATGGCCATTAGTTTTGGTGCTGGATTGCAACGCGGGACAAGAAAAAAAAAATGTTGCAACGGAAATACCTCGGAGTAGGTCGTGCGCGCATCAAGCACAATTTGACACCGCTGTGACTAACCACCACAGACGCACACAATAGAGCTCAACCCCCGGCGAGCCTACTCTTGAACCCCAAAGTCAAAAATCATCAACTCCCACACACACTCCGTACACCGGTTCCCTGCACACGTTTATTCAAATGACTGATTCAACCAAAATGTCAACAATTACTGCTAAGCTCTTGGTGGAAATGTCAGTCCGTGACTGAAAATAGTTTCGTCTCGGGTTTCACTGAAAGCATAGATGACCCACTGGCATTACGAAAGAACCCGATGATCGACCCCCACACACCTCCCCCCCCCCTGAAACACACGAAATCCGGCAGGGTCACGCGGTTAAAAGGTCAACCATGAAAACCATCAAGATTAAAAAACGAAAACAACGAACTACTACCACTACAATTAATTAGACTAAGGCTCCTGGCTAACTGACTTTTATAGTTGAGGCCAGGAGCCAAAAAACCGTTGTACTAATTGGCAACTTAAATAAAAAAAACCGTCAAGATTAACAAAATACATTTATGAAAAATGCCCTAACTCGCATTAAAAAAACCAACGTAATAGTACTCATTTAATTTAATAATTAAATAAATAAGCAGTTCGTCACCTTGCGCAAGTCACGGATTCGATTCCCGGCGTGGATTTTCGTTTTATAGTCTCGAGGTACTGGTGAAAGCCAGCGCAAGAAAAATAAAATAGCGTCATAGACGAAAAACGTCAACAAAATAACGAAAGGTCCAGTTATACTTGTTGAAACAGTCTACTTGAAACTTTCCATTTATAACTATTTTCGTTATTGTTTTCCACCACTTATTTTTCTTGATTATTTACGGGCCAAGTTTTACATATTGACGCTATTCACCATTGACGTTTTAAGTTCCATGACATGACCCCCCCTCCCCGCCGAGCAAGCTCATCCGCAAATACAATGGCACATCCACCACCAAACTTTCATCAACTCTCCCTTCCCTCCAAGTCAAGGCTAGATCCCGCTGTGGGGCGCCCCATTACACAACCACATCCCCAGATCATCGCGCCGCGACAGCCACACGAGGCCGAACTTTTCCCCGACAAGGTGAACGCACAATGCGTGGCGGGATCGGATAGAGACGGCTATCACAAATACACCCGGATGATTGAAAAGGTGATGTAGGGCGGAGCCGTGACTGCAGGTGACGGACAGCGATACCGACGTCGAGATTATAGGCAGAGTCCGACCTCATGTCAAATAAAAAAAGACACAGGCGACAGGCACATCGGCATGTCGAAAAATACGAAGAACCTTCTCGATTACTGATACACAATTAAAATCAGCAATGAGGTGTCAGAAAATGAAATTAAAATGAAATTTTTGGTACCGGTATATCATAATGGAACTCAAAAATGTGCGTAGTATGGCGATATAAAATGGCATCTCTTATTTCGGCACAAATTTTTGTTCATAGATACGCACCTAATCTTTAAGACTCAAATGTTACCGCAAGCAGCCACGGATAGATCTAAGGCGATGGTCGAATGACCAGTCAAGGGCAAAGATGTCCTATTTTTTACCACTACAATATTTACTGCTCCTATACTAATACATAGTATTTATAACTCAACAAACGAAGATGACCTAACTTTTTTTTACCGCCCTACTATTCAATATATATTTACTGCTCATTTTTTTGTCCAGAAAGCCACTTGATAATTTGGCCTAGTCTAGGCTTCTCACCTAGGCAATGATCTTTACAGTGCGGGCAAGGGTCAGTTACTTGGTTAGACATCTGGCAACGTTGCTTATAAAACCGGTGCCTTAAAAGCAATGCCTTACGGTTACATGCACAGCCTGTGTTCTACCCCTTTCACTTCGTTGAAAGAAGCAACAATTGAGCACTCACGCTCAATTTCGTGAACAACGCAAACAACTGGACTCTTTAATCGAGCGCAGAAGAACATCAACGCCAGCACAAGAGAAAACGTGATATAATCCTAAATCAATCGTATAGGCACAGAACAGTGAAGAGTCAACGCCAGGTGCAAAAATATTGTAAAAGAAAATTGCACTTCCCGATCTGTTCACCACGCAAATGCACCCCACACACACACACTACGTGTTAAAATCATTTCTAATTGTTGACGGTAATCGCCGGGGTCGGGCAACACGGTGCCAATAGGACGTATACGGAGGTAGTGATGCCAACCATACTGATTTGTGCCGACTTTTGGGAACACGAGATGATGAATTGAGGGATCTTAAAATTAACATTTGGTTTTTTAGTTTATCCTACCTACTCTGTAGAGCCTCGTTATAGAAAAAAATAATTCAGGTACACGTTAAATATCCCTACTTAGGCCAAAATTATAAGGTCGCCACCTGGAGATGAAGACTTGGAGACGAATACGTTGGTAGGCATCCTTAACTTCTTTACGACAATTTTCAATAAAAATAAAAATGTCTTGAGTCAATTTTCTGTATTAGTTAGTTAGTTAGTGCTAAAAAATTAACATATCTTGCAAGGCGTAAATATTCTTGAAAATGACCATTTCTTGGTTTTATCAATACTAGACTATTGGCCAATCAGGCACTGGTACACTAGACTATCAGGCACCGATAAAGCCACACCAGAGAGACATAAACTTCTGCAGTGCTATCTATCCACTACAGTAGTTACAAAAAATTATTAGATATTGGAAAAACATCGCATCATAACATTTCCGAATGATAACTAAACTACCCTCTCCCAACCACCCTCGGAAAAATAGGCAATTTTCAGCAATTATTTCACTGGGAAATACAGACTTTTTCAATCAATTGGCAACACCACACATGTGCTAAGGTCACTAGGCGATATGAACCTCGACGAAAGGAGGACATACACAGTTTGAGGTAGCCAAAAATTCCGCCATCTTTCACCTCAACCGACAACTCCCCCCTTCTCGATATAATAAAGAATTGGCTGCATCTTGAGTCGTTTTTTACAAGAATTGGAACACGACAGCGTCGAATTTTCCGAAATTGGAGTTGGCGGAGAGAGGAGAGGAAAATGAAACGAGACCAGTCCGCAGCACCAAAAACTAGACAAACAAATGTTCACCGCGACCGAGTAGCAAGAATCGTTGTGCACCTGTGGCCGACAGGTGTCTTCATCACACCTTCCTACCAAAACCACCATCATCACCATCACCATCACAACCAGAACTGTTGAATTATTTCGGAGTTTGTTAGTGTCCAAGAAAGGTGCATTAAAATCATACCACCCCCCAATCATGGAAATATTCATAGAACTTAAGTATTCATACAAATATCAAATATTTATAGAAAGTAATTTTTTTGGAACACCAGTTATTACAATTATTACATTACTCCAAAAGTAAAGCCTCCAATTTTATTTTGTGGTGCAAATATGTATTAATCGCCTGTAAAATGTTCGATCGGTCCCGAGTTCGATTCCAGGGCCGGAAGAATAAAAATTAACCCATATTTCTATTAAAACTTTTGAAGAGTATTCGTTCAGTTTCCTTAAATCCTTAAAAAATGCATGCCAATACCCGTATATGTCCGATAGAGGTTCGAATTTCTTTTTTCTTACCATTCGCAACCCCCTTAACCAAACAGATGCACAATCAAGTCAGCCAAGGACAATATTGACTATACAAAAGTAACGCCATCCAGGGGAAAATTTCGCGAATAAGTACGATAAAGCCATTTTATACAAATGACTGTACGAACTATGCAGCTGAGATTGGCTGGTTGTAGGGGAAGGGGGCTTCCTTGACCGACCACGTTCGCGAATCGAATGGTGCCATTAAAATTCAAGGAATGCGAAAATCGTGCATTTTAATGCGCATTAAAATGTGAGACGAGAAGCATTGTTGGCGCGCAGTCCTTCTAATAGCTGTAGAATGGGGTAAGAAATTAACGATTTGAAATCGAATGATTACACGATGATTCCGCACATTTCCGCTTTAATGGCTTTTCGTCATCCCCCAAATTTAATAATAAACTCGCGTGGCGAGGCTAAAAAAACATCTCCCCTCTCCTCCCCCCGATGCGTCGAACGTTGAAAAATGTGCTAGTTTTGATGGAGTCATACGTCAGATGTTGTTTTGAGTCATTTTATTTTCGAGGCTTGCTTAATTAATAAGTGCTGAAGACAAAATGATTTAATTTGATCTAAATCTTAATTTACTTTTAGTCAAAAATAAATAAATTTGAAATAGAGGTCATGCAGGTTCCTCGAATGTAATATGTGATAAATGTCGAATGTCGAATGTAATATGTAAAATGAAAACTTTCAGAATGAACACAAGGTAAAATTAACAAGTCATTGGGTAAATAACGATTTCCATATTCCAAGTATTACAACAGGTGCATTAATTTCCCAATAGTGATTAAAGGCAAAGCATGGCCTTTGCGCGACTGCCTTTTCATAAACAAATTGTAAGACATTGGGATAATTTATTTTTCCCCAGTGTATATTGAAAAATCTATATTATTATTTTTTAAATCTCTTTGTCAACGTCTCAAAGCGCGTTTGGACACGCCAGTGATCGTGGGTTGAATTCCCGACCGATATTTCAGAAATTTTTCGGGCGAGAGAAATTTCTTCGAAATGGACGTAAAGCCTGCGGACCTGTACGTTGTCCGGCGCAAGTAAAAAATCCCTACGTAGGTAGGCAGCAAAACTAAAAGCTAGGCAAAATTACCGGGACGCCCCTGGTGGAGCTTTTGAGACGGTAAAACGTTGGGTAAGCTTCCTTAACAGCTAAAACACACACACGTGTATATGGATGGCAATGGCGAGGTTTAAAAATAAGAAAACTTATTCATACTAAAAAATATACTTTCACATAACCACTTGAAAGAGAACTATGGACAAAATATACAATGTACTACGGCAAATGTCTACGGGGTCTGCAAATGGGGTCCCAACGATGCACTAGTTAGCAGACTTCACGACCACAAGAAAAAACATGTTTTCTGTCGAATTTCGACGCCATTGAAAAGCATGATTGATTAATCACGACGTCGGTCCCACTTTTTCTCGATAAAAATAACGAACAAAGGTCGAATTTATCCACCGACGTTCCAAAAAAAAAAAGAGAATGGCGTCCTCTCTGTACAAACACAAAAGAGACGCCCGTACGAAAAATCTTTTCTTGGAGAAATAAGATTTTTCTACCCCGTTCTCGACACAGTATTTGAATTCGGGTACTGGGGGATAATACGGAATATGTGTGTCAATTTCGACATTCGACCGAAATTTTGAAATCTCCGTCCTAAAGAGATTGACGGGCGTGCGCGCGCGTACATTCATTTCGCACCGGCGCTGCCAAAAAACAACGAAATATTCGGAATGAAACAAAAATAAGATTTCGATTGAGCAAACTCGCATTGCAAATCGTGGAGTTTTCATTATATTTTGAAGCGATGTAGCACATTGCCTAACTTTTCTGGCATATTTTTTTTATAATTTAAGACTGCATTAGTTTAAGATGGCTTAATATTTCGGTATACACAATGTATACATCTTTAATTCAATTCATCAATTCAGCAAATTCATCAACATTCGAAAAAATATTAGTAAGATGGAAAAAAAATTGCAGGTCATATTATTTAATGGAGTTACATTTAAATTAAAAGGGCTAAAGTTTCGCCTTAAATTTGGGCAAATCCAAATAGACTACAAGCAACGCCAACTAATGAAATAAAACAGAGGCGATTACCATGTCGTTTTTTAAGTACCGGTACGTGCTTTTCGGTAACGTCATACAAAAAAATAATTTAAACGCCTTTCATCCCAGCTTAAAAAATTTGAAAGAAAAAACAAACGATTCTGCAACAGTTAGTCAATTTCGGTTTCACGGGTACATCCACAAAATTTCGTTACCGCCGAAAACGTTTGTGGGTCATGCAAACACTTCATGCCACTTCAATCAACGACCACCAAAAAATGTGCAAAAACAATATTTGGCACACGGGGGAAAAAATAAAAGAAAAAAAAATTAACTCGGCACAATTATTACGAGTGGAACAGAGTCGCTTGGAAGGAATTTTTTTTGTTAATTACTTACACGAAAAACCTAACTCGTCGGGCGCTTCAGCAAATGCTGGTCAAGTTTAACAGCACAATGCTGACTTTTAATAGGATGAACGGCAAACAATGAGCGACGTCTGTAACAGAAATTGCCCAACCGTTTCAATGCCGCTAACAATATTTGAAGTCGAGACTGATGAAAACGTGTGTGCCTACGCGAGGAGTGGCTTATGAATGATTTTCAACGGTGGCTGTACGCTACCGGAATTCAGACGGGGAAGCTTTCACTTGAGCACGTTGTTAAGAGAGAATCTTTTAATTTGAATAAACAAATGCCTGATGAGCTGGCCGCACCCAGGAGACGAACCAACGAGTAAAAATTAGGACAGTAATCAGCCTCGATAAAAATGTAATTACACGGTTAATATAATAAAAACTCTAAAGTACGTTTCCCCAGACTTCACCTGACTAAAATAAAAATATCCGAGGTCTTCATAAAAAGAAATTATAATTTTCAGACATTGAACGTAACACTTAGAAGTAAAGAAATAGCACGTGCAGCGCGACTTTTAGATTTTTTTCGCAGAAAATAAAACTTTCAATTTCTTTCAGAATTTTTTCAGACATTTCCTACTTTGGGACAATTGTTCACCACTCTTCCTGATATTCCAGCATAGTATGAGTCTTGTTTCAATTTTAGGTGTTTACTTCATTACACATATCCTGACTAAAATTAATTTCACTGACTTTCCATAACCAAAATTATTTCCCTGACTTTCCAGGTGGGTACAAACCCTGAAGAAAATGTACCCATCCCAAGCTTGCATTCTGCCCTCCAAATCATGCCGAAAACAATTGAGTGTGCGGATCTGGCAACACGCAGCTTCAGTGGGCCAGTCAGTGTTGAAATTGGGTTCGTCACCCATTCGACTCGCCCGATTACAAAATTATTTCCACCTTCCCAATTCAGATGCGTGTCGACATCACGGACATGGGAACTGAGAAAAGCGAATGCTACATATCGATATATATTTTTTTTTAATATTTCGCATCGCCCCCAACCCAACCGAGTTCCAATTTCTATTGGCCACAAATTCGTACCCGTAAATCGCTCATGACATAGCTGCGGCGAAGACGCAAAAACAATAGATGAGCTAACACGTGGTTAGCTTTCGATATGTGCGTATCGATTTTATTTTGCACCAGATGACGGTGCACCAATCCTTTTTTTATTTTCTTCACAGGCATTGACCTACATGACTAACCATAGTTAATCCAACTGGCTAGGTTCAAGTTGGCAAGCCGGTTATTCAGCTGTAATGCCCTGTGCATCACAAAAGCAGAATTGTCTAAACAGAAAATAAGTTTCCATTACTAACCAAAAAAATAAATAAATAAAATTTCCTTACATAAGTAAGGGAATTTTTTTTTTAGCCACCAAATATTTTCCCTAATGAAAAAGTGCGGGTTTTAAAAAATTATATTTATAAAACCGTTCCTTAAAAAAGAGTAGATACATTTTCAAATGAAGAATTATGATTTTTAAATTTTACATACTAAAACTGAAATTTCGTGCATTTGCATCGTTACGGTTCGGCGCTGTAAATTATCTGCATCGTTAATTTGTGAATTTTATTTCATGCTCATAAAACCAACAATCAAAATTTTAAGGCATAGCGCGCTCAGAACGAATTATTCTAAAAACATAAAATCGGAATTTTCCCTGACTTTTTCGGACTTTCCCCGACTGTCCAGATGGGTATGAACACTTAACATGAAGGAACACAATGAAGTAATCGGAGCAAAATTCGAAAAACGAACCCGACTTTTCGATATACATTGTATTTATGAGCACGGGCATTAATAAACTACTGCAACATTGTGGCCATATATCGTCTGATCCGTTAGAAAACCGGAAAAGCAGACAATGCATGCACCCACCACAACCACCCCCGCCAAAAATGAATACCCTGCCAAAAAGACAACTCGAGCATCACAAAAGGAAGGAGAGTTGCTTCTTACGGGATACCAAAGACTAGTGCGGGGGTGGTGGTAGGGGTTTGCAACCCGAAACGGCAATGGGCCACTCACCAACAGTCACAGGTGGAAAATTAATTTGGAACATCGCCAAACCAGAACTTGAACGTAATAGATCAAGCACAAATGATGCGCCCCGAAAACTCTCCACACAATTTTCGAAAAATCGCTTCTAACCGAGGTGAAGACCGCGAACAGTGACCGTCAGATATCAAAAACAATTCAAAAAACCCCAATAAACAAAATCCCCTTTTCCAGTTTTTGAAACGTGACGCCTTAGCGCATTATCGCCCAAGAGAGAGACGTTGTCACCTTTCGTTTTTGACGCCTTGACATTTCAATTGTTCGCTGAATGACATCGCCCCAACCAGACAAGTGGCCCCGGAAGTGGCCCGCGGGCCGCGATTCCTGGCACTGCCCGGGGGCCTCACCAAACACACGACAATCAACCAAAAGAGCCACTGAAGGTAGGTCAAGGGATGTTAGTCAATTTCACCACCATGTAAAAAAAAATAAAAAATAAAATAAAAAATGGAATCACGGGTGATAAGCTACCGAAACAGATGTGCTCGACAGGCACCCCAAGACCAGATGCAGCAAAAAGGCACGAAGGAATGTTGCAGAAGGGTGAGAGAAAGTTACATAGAGTGAGTGACATTAGCTAGTCGAAAAACGGGGCCAATCAAAATTCGCTAAAAAGAAACGCACGCGCAAACACATACACACGTGAATTCTCCAATTTTCTCTAGGACGAATAAAAAACGCCACCACCAAAACACAATATCGACTAGTCTCGATCCCCCCCCCCCCCACCAATCAAAATGCATCCTGACGATTGGACCATCAGTGTCG
>JAUJYS010006288.1:0-10433 GCA_033995665.1 Melogona broelemanni | reverse complement strand
AGCTCGTCGAATGCTCGTTGAAACGACTGCTTCTGCCGGGAATCGAACCCGGGACCACCCGTTTTGTAGTCTATGTCAATAGCCACTGTACCACGGGGGCCGCACATATATCCACTCTGGATTGGTTCCAGAGTGGACCCGGATCGTGCCTAGCTCGGACTTGGCCTGCATCGATTTGAGCCCTGATGGTGATTTGAAGCTTGTCAATTTCTTGAGGGACGTCCTTGATTACGATTGCGGACTCGGAATGGCATCCAAGAATTCTACACCTGGTGCGACCAGAAAGCTCTCTAAAACGGATCCAATTTTGCAACAGATACTTGATGGCCAAAAGATATCGAGAGACGAAAACGCTGCCCAATTTCAGGAAATAAGATAATTGGTAAAAGACGAACTGAAAAATAACAGCGATCTCTTCCAAAAAAAGATAGACGATCTCCACGACAATGTCTCAAAATACCAGGCAGAAATTGGGAGTCTGCGACAGATTGTCGGAGAGCTCACTGAGAAGGTGGCTGCGGCTGCGGTGATACAGGAGGACTTGGAACTAGCCAACGTGGACTTGAAAAAGGGTCAACAATTCCTGGAAGACGAAATATACCGACTCGGATTGAACGTCAATCGATTGGAACAATGATCGCGAAACAAAAACTTTGAGATATCTGGCATCAAAAAACAGCCGAACGAGAACCTAGCACAGATTGTTAGGAGTGTCTTGGAGATTACCGGCCTACAGATCGAGCCCAGGAATATAAAAGCCGTGCATCGAATTGGCTTGCAAGATCACCCGGCACCAAACATCATCATCCGACTACACAACAGGGACGACAGGAGGAACGTCCTCAAGAATAAAGCCAAATTGCGGGACGCTACTGGTGCAGTTATTGCTCCTGACTTGGATGATAATAGGATATATATCAACGAAAACTTGACAGCATACAATCGACGCACCTTCTACAAGGTGAGGCAGATCAGGCAAACATTTGGGTTCGCGCATGCATTTGTCGAAAATGGTTGTGTGTACCTAAGAAAGGAGATGGGAGGGCAACATGTTCTGGTGGAGTCACCGGAGGACGCGGACGAACTTTATGAACAGGAGCAACAGAGAAGACGAAACCAGAGAATAACTCCAGCTACATGGGATCCCCAATCCGTGGGTGGCAACACTTCAAGCGGGAATAATAAAAAAGAGGGGGAATAGCAAACTCGAGGATTGGTAATTACTGCGTGGACAAAATTTAAAATAAACGTGAATCAAATGATCTCGACAAATCAGTATATCAGTGGTCTGGACGGAGAGGCGTTTTTATCTCGCAGAAATGACATCGAAATACTGAACTTTTTCCTTCTAAATATAAGGAGTTCGAATAAGAATTTTGACGAACTCTCTATAGTTTTAACCGGATTCCTCGATGAGCTTGATATCATTTTTCTCGCAGAAACTTGGCTTGACCAGTCTCAATCTGATATTTTTGGTTTTGTGAATCATGGGGCTCACCATAAAAATAGACAGAGTGGCAGAGGTGGAGGTCTGTCAATATATACAAATAATTTAAGAATAAAAAAACTGGAAATGATGAATATACAGATGATCATCACCACATTTGAGTTTATCGGTGCCACAGTTACTACTAATGAAAATACAAAATTTAATATTCTGTTTATTTACAGACCTCCATCCACGAGTCCTACAAGGTTTATTGAGGAGCTGAGTGGTTTATTTGAGTTCGTTGGGAATGGTTTGAAGCTTTTTCTAATGGGTGATGTGAATGTGAGTTCGAACTCGAGTTGGGGAAATACTCGGCTACAAATATAGACCATTGTTTGACCAATTTCGATATTAACCCTAGCCTGATAAATGTTTTAAAGGTTTCTCTCTCAGATCATTTTCCAGTAATATGTTCATGTACAATATCAAAACTTATGACCTTGTCGGGACCTGCAGCAAATACACGTACAACTATCAAAAGTGTGAACAGACGCAAATTCGGAGAATTATTATCTGCGGCTCAATGGGATACAGTAACTATGGAAAAAGATCCTGACTTAATTATAGATAAGTTTTATAGGGAATGGAACCGATGTAAAACACTTAGTACAATAGAACGGGTGGCCCGGCGGAAACAACAAAAAAACTGGGTTAACTCAGAGGTTATAATGGCTATTGGGAAAAAAAAAATTCTATATAATTTGTCACGGAGACATAGAAATCACATCAGACTACGGGAGCAATTTAATGAGTACAGGAAATATGTCAGCGGATTAATACGGAGAACAAGAAATGAATATTATAGGAGTCTGATAACGAATCAAATGTCTACTCCTAAAAAACAATGGAAGGTTATCTTAGATATAATAAATGGCCAACCGGGTACCGTGACTGATACAGATATAGCGAATGATGACCAAACGAATAAATTTGGACAATTCTTTTCTGAAGTGGGCCCTATTTTAACACAGCAAACTAACATCCACCTTCTCTTAGCTGACGATAACCTTTGCCAATTCGATGAAATCTCGGAAAATCAAGATCTCTTTGTACTGAATAAAATAACCCCAAAGGTATTAATGGATATAATTTCGAACCTTAACCCACACAAGGGACCAGGCCCTGACGGGATATCGCCGAGTGAGTTGAAACTCTTTGCGCCAATTTTAATTGTTCCGTTAATGCACTTATTTAACAGATGTATAGAGGAAAGCCATATACCATATTCTTTGAAACTCTCTTTCGTTGTACCGATATATAAAGATGGAGATCGCTCGAATCCTGGGAATTACCGTCCTATTAGTCTTTTGAACTGTATGCACAAATTATTAGAAACATACATAAAAAATGAATTAATAACATATTTACTTAAAAATAAAATCCTGAGTGAAAATCAATTTGGCTTTCTCCCAGAGAAATCGATAAATGATCCTCTATTTAAATTAAATAATTCAATAAACTTTGCCCTTGATAAAAAATTTATACCGGTCTCAATTTTTATGGATATTAGCAAGGCGTTTGATGCCTGTAACCATTTGCTACTGACAAGGAAACTTAAATCAGCGGGAGTGAGGGGACGGGTACTTGAACTTTTTGTTAGTTACTTAGATAAAAGAACTTTTCGCGTGAAAATTGGGAATAGAATGTCTAACAGTTTTGATCTATCATGTGGGGTTCCCCAGGGTTCGGTCCTTGGACCGGTATTGTTCCTGATTTATATCAATTCAATCTTCAAATTGTCACTGAAGGGAAAACTTTTGGCATATGCAGATGATACGGCCTATATACATAACGGAGAAAATCTTGATGACCTTACAGCTGTTATACAATCAGATTTTGATAAGATTTGTTCCTGGTTCGATCTGAACGGACTTAAATTGAACAGGAAAAAGACTGCCCTGATGATCTTTAATAGGAGGATCAAATGTAAGATGAAGGTTAAATACACCAAGGAAAACGAAGAGATGGTTCAGCTGGAGTCTATCAGATATCTCGGCTTGATTATGTCGTCGGATCTTACTTGGACAAATCATTACTCTGTTCTTAGAACTAAATTGTGCATAGCTATTGCTCAAATACGCCGACTCCGAGATATTCTTCCTGCATCCCTTAGAGTCCAGTTCTTTAACGCTTCATTCCTCTCTCACATTAATACACATATTTTGTTCTGGGGATCAGACATAAAAAAATTCATAAAGAAAATCCAAACATTGCAAAACTCAGCCTTCCGATCGACATTCTTGGTTTCAAAACGCGATCATGTTAGACATGGCACCCTGGTGCTTTTTAAAAATGCAAATATTTTGACTGTTCGACAAACTTACTGTATTAGAGCACTAGAATACGCCTATTGAAATGACAATGTTGTGAATATTAGCCCGGTAATTAATAACCCGAGACCTGTTAAACATATAAGATATGTCCAACCTATCACAAAATAGGGTATAATGGATAGAGAATTGTCTTGCAAAGTGCCAAAACTTTTGAATAATGCTAATATACAACTGAAATGTGCTTTGTATATTATATTTAAAAGAATTCTCAGAAAGAAGGTGTTTTCTGGCTGTTTGACTTACATTTGATTGATGTGATATTTATTCATTCATCTATGCTCAAACAGTTGCTCTAAATTTAATACTACATACACTTTGCTGGTGAGCATCACTTTTAACGTACAATAGTGGCATTTGGACAGATATATGCATTTTTTGATTGATCATTGATTGACCTATTATTTTTATTTTTTTATTTGATTTTTTTGACTTTGGTTTCATTTGATTGATTTGTTTACTTTATCATGCTTTCATTTGTCCTCTACGCTGTACCTGTCGGATAGACATATAGTTTCGGTTGGCTCGTTGTGATGATGGACCTTTCAACTTTACTTGCTGATCAGAGTGTTTGTTTGTTTGTTTGGTTGTTTGATTAATGAGGTCCTCTAGGTTAGCAGTGTATGCACAAGTAGGCAGGATAAGCAGGGAAATGATATGATATGATGAGTGCAGAGGGATTTGATATGTGACTGACTTCCTTGTTTTCCTGCTCTGCTGAAATTACTCGCTTTAGACTTCCGCCTATACAATATATAATTTATAATTTATTTTATTTGCAGTTTAGTGAATATTCATCTTTACTGCACAAGACGTCATTGTTTTTGCGATATAAACCTTCAGTGTTATCAAACTAGACTGTAACTGAAACTGATGTGCCCCCGAATATCGCCTCAGCGACGTGGGGGCACACTAAATTCACGAAAGATGTTCAATCTCAAGCAATGTTAAACAAGTGTGTATAATGATCTTTCGTTGAAATAAAAAAAAAAAAAAAATCCAGAGCACATTGCGGTGCACAAAGAGATAAATATGTGTTTGACTGGCCAGCACGGAGGCATAATTGGCAGGAAAACATAAAACAAACTTCTGCAGAGAATATCGAGCCGCAGCAGTTAAATAGAACCAAACAAAAAAACTCCTGGTTTTTTACCTGGTTATTGATAACACTCCTCGCATTTCTGCTTGGAGGAGTATTACGGTTTAGCGACGAAAGTAATGTAGGACCTGTCATTAATTTTAATTGGCAAACATACCTACCAAGTGAACTTTTATTTCAAACTAGCGTGAGTCAGATCGAAACGATCACGAAACTAGACTCAGGCCAAAGTTTCATAACACGTTTCGCAACAGAGAACTGTTTTTAGACTCTGATAGTTTTGTGACACCTCTATGCAAAGTGGTGACCAATGTGTTTAACGGTATTCACCCAGTTTTGTTTAATTTGTTTAATTAAACCATTGTTTTACATTGGGCAGTTGCCCTGAGGATCGCAGGAGAAACCTGGATCCAGGTAACGTAAGCCCCACCAATATAACCAATATTGGCGCCATATGGCGGAAATTGGTTGACGTGCGTGGAACATTTTTTTCACATGTTCACACACGTTGGTTAATATACTGTATGTATTTTTTTAAGTCACAGAAGAATTTTTTTTTCTCGGGTAAATTTTTTCTGTAAATGTGCGGGCAGTTGCCCTGGGGATCGCAGTGAAATCTGGATCCAGGTAACGTAAGCCCCACCAGGAATGCCAGTTGACGCAAACCATTGATCAATTCGGCGAAAGGCGAGATGATTTGACAGGTGATGAAATCATAAACCTTCATGTAATTTTTTTATTATGTATGTAAATTTTTGAAAGTAATTTGTTTTTTTTGTAATATTAGTGTCTGGGCAGTCGCATGATAGATTTTGATCTGGTGACATAAGCCCCACCAATCGAACAGTATTGGCTCAAAACTGTGGTAGCCTGGAAGGAAATTGCCTTCCAGTGAGTGAACGAATTAAATCAGGAGGTTAAAATTAGGTTTACATGTAAAATATATGTAAATGGAATATATCTCTTCATCAGGGAATGGAGAGATATAAGTAAAATTAAATTGTTTTGAATTCAATAAGTGTAAAATTTTAATTTGGAAAGGGTAAAATTTAAATTTCATTGTTTCATCGGGGATGAAGGAATACATTTAAGTCATATCAAGTCATATTAAGTCAGATCATTTTTTTTAGAGGAATCAAGAATTAAAATTTAATGTGTTAGGAGGACAGTAATATTACAAAGAATGTCTTTTGTCGTGATTATATACATGTTTATCAATTACGCTTGATCGATTTTGTGAGGGCGAAAATCTGGGTTATAATCTTCAATCGCATCTTACGGGTTACATGTTTCGAATACGCTGTCATCGATTTTATGAGGGCAAAAATCTGGGTTACAATCTTCAATCTCACCTTATGGGTTACATGTTTCGAATTCGCTGTCATCGATTTTATGAGGACAAAAATCTGGGATATGGCTTCAATCGCATCTTACGGGTTACATGTTTCAGGGAACGCTTGATCGATTTTTGCAAAATCTGGTTATGATTTTCAATTTCATCTTACGAGTTACAAATCCAAGGTAACAGTAAGACAAATAAATTACGAGGTAATTCGTCATCTTAAATTCAAGAAAGTGGTCATTTTATGGTCAGTAGTAATTTCGATATACCTCTGGGAGCCCTAAATTGATTTTGTTCCTTTCATAATTCATGTTAGTTGTTCAGTAAAAATTAAAACAGAAAATTATCTCAGGGAGCTCTAATTTATTTCTTTTACTAAGACTAGGATCTAGATGATGGGTGGGTGTAGTTAGCAGCATTAAAAATGGGCAACTTCGGTAAAACCTAAACATCACTAGAGGCCATCTGTTTTTTTATCATTTATATCATGTAATTTAAATTTAATTTGTAGTGTAATTAAGGGGTCCATTCGTTTTTCTTGTTTAATGGAAATTAATTTTGAAAAAATATGTAAGCAAACGATTCAATTTCATAACAAGGTGTAAAGATTAAGGGGGCATTTTATGGTGTGTGATATGGGGGCTTTTTTGACTCTCGATGGGTGTCCGTCCGAACCGGACTACCAATTTATGGGAGTATGTCCCGAACTGCCCTACACCGAGTCCTTTTTCTGGATTATACCAAGAAAATATGGGAGTATGTCGTCTAAACGACATCACGCAATGACGTATTACTTTGTCAAAATGGATAAACAGCACGTCAGGCCACATCCAAACTATGAGGACCATTACATTTATTGCAAGGTACTTGCATAATTTTCGGTACGCTTGATTCTATTTCACTAAGGTTAGTGAGACGAGCATCTGCGTCTATTTTTAGCAGTCAAATTAATCGCTAAACATATCTGTGTCATTTATCATTATTATGTATGTAATTTCCTGGGAAAAATCTTTTGCGCAACGGGAAAAGCGTGAGACATGTTTTTGTGTGAATCAAAAATGGGAGACGCCATTTTTTGGGTCTCGCCATTTCTGGTGGTCGAAAATTATTTCGTGTGGCTCGTAATATTATTCAAATTTGTGCGGCGCCCAAAATCCAGAAGGACAGGTGGCCAAATTTTTTATTATGTATTATCGGAGTGTATTAAAAGATCGCTGTTAATAAAGCAAGAAATGTTTAAATTTTAAATTTGAGGGTCGGAGATACAAAGTGGGCTATTTCGGGCGCGTGGCGAGAAGGGTCGACCGGGAAAATTTGTTTCTACGGATTAGATAACAAATGGCGAGCTTCAAGGGCGTGAACGCGAAATAGACCAAAAATGTCATCGTCCGGCACGAATTTATTTTTATAAACATAAAGCGCAATCTTAAAAGTACGACGGAATTATTCTTAATGTAAATATTTTTCAATGTATTTTTAGAAGGGATCATATCATGTATTTTTTTGTAAGGGTTATAACTTCAGCGTTATTCACGGCGAGAGTAAGAGTAAAAAGTTAAAAGCAAATTTGGGGTCGGGGATAACATTTCGAAACACTTTTTCTGACGTGTCGGCAGGAATATTAACCGGGAAATTTTTTTTTTATTAAAAGAAAAATGGCTAATTTTCAAAGCGCGGGCGAGAGAAACTTTCTAACAATATCGCCCGGCACAGATTAATATTTGACAAATTGCGCGTTGAATTAACACTTAGGCTTGGGTTCTTTTGATATTATAATGTAAATAGCGTAATTCATAAGTAACCATGTCAATAAATTATTTCATGAGGATGAATTAAATTTATTTTATTGGGTATTATTATGCAAACGAAAAGAGAGTGTGGCATGTTGGAACACATGACCTTCGACGAAGGAGGAGGGTGCCAGGCAGAGGTCATGCCTTCGCACCTGACGTGTTGAATTTTATGTACAGTAAATTTTTTTGTAATTGTAATTATTTTTATTAATCAAACAAAAATTAAGGGGGCTCCTCAGTATTTATAGCACTAGGCTATGCTTTGTAACTATTTTTTTTTCCTCGCGATAATAAGATTGATCATGTGGTCGGTTGTTGTAAAAACGCTCTACATAGTGAGCCCTACCACACGACAATCTGGGTTCGTCTCACGAGAAGTGAGCAAAGAAGGAAAGTCGTCAAAAAAATTGTAATGCCATGACTATAATCTTCACATTTTTGTACTTACCAAAAGTTACGGTTTTTTGTTTTAATATAATTTATTTTCTTATCACGATCGCTAGGCGGTATTTAGGCAATTTTTTTATGTTTTGTTTCCCATACTAATCATGAATTTCCTTTGCCCACCCTCCCTAGACCCAGCATGACGAAACCCACCCTACCCGATAAGGCAGCGGAACACAGGGAAAATCAGAGGCAGTATAGGCTGCGTAAAAAGCAGTATGTTTCAGATGAAAGCCCAAGGGGTTTTTCCCCCATGAGCTGGGCGTCATTCTGACACTATCACAGCATAGTGGGCCGGTTTGTTCTCATGCAGTATGGACCGCTAACGGAAGCAGAGTCCAGAGCTGCCGAGGAGGAGAATGAGGTCAGAGTAGCGAATATCCAGGTAGTAGCTAGGAGAGCGACCAACCCAGAGAAAGCAAAATCAAGAAATAAAAAGAGGAGGGAAAAGTGTCGGAAAACCGTGGCAGCCGCTAGGGCACTAGCACAAAACCCGCTGCACGATCTATTAGATGCGATCGACACAATGATGGCTCTGCACAGGGCCGGCCGACTGGACACTACATCCCCAGCACAAACACCCACCACCAACAAGGCCACTTATCTAGCCCAACCCACTGAGGAAGGGACTGAATGGTGCGCTGTATGTATGGAGGGGTTGTCGGACGTCTCCGAAGCAGACAATACGCCGGCAGATCATCTGGGTGCGGTCGACCTAGACCAGGACATCCTGGACCTCGTTCAACCAATCGCCATACCCAGAGTGGACTACTCCATCGCGCCGACTCACTCCAGCTGGTACGAGGCGGAAATGCAGGTGCCACAGGGGCACCAACAGCCGCCTCAGGAGTACTGCAACAAAGCTCCAGTGCCACCGGCAGAGGGAGACATGATGGTAGCAAGCCAACCCCGCACGTTCTTGGGGCTTGGTAAAGATCTCCCAAACCTCGAGATTGTACCCTAGGATGAACTAGGGAACGTAAATGGGGAAGACTTTTCATCGGAAGGCAATTACATGGAAGTGGACGTTTTTCAGGAGTCTTTTAAAACTTCGCATGGTCTCCATGACATAGACGAAGAGCACGATTACGAGGGAGATCAGGGCTCAGCCCCTTGGTCTATGCCATACGAGGAATAGGTTTACCTCTTCTATTTTTTTTAGCAACCTTAAAAACAGTAGATGCAATTTTTTGGGAAAACAGGAGAGTTTGGGCAGATTAGTATTTTTTAAGCGATCGTGAAAATAGTGATTGTTTTTTTCTCGTGACTAATTTTTTCTCTTTTTATGTTGTCACCCTGTTCTTATAAAACCTGGTCAACAACCGAGTTGGATCAAGACAAATCGTTCGTAGGACAGTGGGCTAGGCAAAGTGTCTGGGAGGTAAAAGGGAAACGTATTCATCTGCGGTCATCTGCGTCGGTCACTCGCACCACCCATAGAGAGGGGCGGGAGAGCGACGCCACACAGGGTATATGCGCCGGTTAGAACCGGCGCGTGCATAAAGAGAAACGCATGCCACGATGGTCACCGATCACGCGTGATGGTCACCACTCACGTGGGAACAACGATCATGCGGGAGCGAGGACCATATTTAGGGCACGCGTCTCCAAGAAGCGACGCATGAAAACCATAGCGTCGCCGATTGGGGACGCGTGACCATGGAATGGCAAGAGCCATCATGTGACCATGGTCCCAAATTAATGGGTGATTTCTCACAGATTTTGCTGCACTTCTCTCCTCTCACTAAGACCACCAATGGCAGAGGATGAGACCAGTTCCAACCATCCTCTGGACAAATGACAGGGCAGCCACTCCACGAAAACAGTATATAAGCAGCAGCACTCTCCTTCAAAAAGTTATCTTAGGTTAGAGATCCAAAGTGTACAGTCGATCACCTCAAATGCACAGGACAAGCTTGGAACAGCTGAGAGAATT
>JAUJYS010006287.1:0-10433 GCA_033995665.1 Melogona broelemanni | reverse complement strand
TGACTCTCCTCTCCCCCCCCCCCCACCTCGCCACCCAAATCTTCGCATTTCTTTCGTCTCTCTTTATGTATTCGCTTACGTCAATAATTTGCATCATCCGCGCGGAAAATTGAATCGATAAAATGTATGTGTATTCATCATCATCACCATCCTCGTCCTTGTCGAATAGGGGTCTTGCTATAGCAACATGCGTGTAGCATTCTATGGCCGGGATTATTGGAACGATATAACCAGCTATCCATCAATTTTATGTTGAGGTCTGCTGAAGGTTCTTTTGCAAATAGGCAATTTTTACAGCAGTCATTATTTTTATTAACGCATTGATTAATTCATTTTAGTTGCATTGTAATGATGAGTGACTGTTTTTACTTAATTTACAATTGATTCCACATAACGTTTCGTCCTTTGGAAAAAACGTTTTCGGAAAACGAAAACGAAACGTTTTGGAAAAAACGTTTTTCTTTTTGTAAGATTCGTTTTGGTATGGTTCCTTTTCGTTCGAACTTAATTTCATTTTTTATTGTTTCTAGATTTTTTGTCGTTATATTTTATCTTTTCAGAATTTACTTTTTGTGCATTGATTTTTTGAAATTGTAATTGGTATGGCAATTTGAAAATGCCGGTTAGAAACTTTCAAATTATGTTCTTTTACATTTTTTTCATAAATATATTTTTTGTTTTTAGTTTCGTAATTTAACGATGTGTACTTCTGTACATGTAGAACACGCGAAGAAGACTTGAGATTAAATACGTCATTTCAAACTAATGATGAGGGAATAGAAATCAGCTGAAAGTCGACTGTTGAGACAACTTAATCCGTTAGTCACGGGAAGGAACAAAACTCGATACTAGCTTTCGACGATTATGTCATTTTCAAGTACGTCAATAAATATAAAGAGGATTGATTCTAATTATTTTGGGCTATTTTTGTTGCTGAGACAATGGTTGACTTTTTCTGGCTACTATCAGAAGTCGAGCATTGGATTACTGTAGAGACTAATATTTATCTCTCCTACAAACTAGTACTTGTCTTTGCAACTCAGTTTTTTCTTGCTGATTTAGTTTTCTATTTTTTGGTTGGTTATTCAGTGTGGGGCTGGTTTTAACAGCATATCGTCTCCGGACCCCGACCCTCGATCCCCCACAATGCGATTTTCTTGGAAGAATAGAGGTGATTTTCCATTGCCTTCCCCCGCGCAGTACCACGAACCAATCAACGATCGGCTGCGCTGGGAATCGAACCCAGATCCGCTGGTTAGTGAGCGAGCACACTACCTCTACCACCTTTATTTGACCTTATTCACCTTTACCACCTTTTATTTAAGTTCACACGAACCTTGATTGTAATATGTCATAGTATATCAAATTTTTGTGAGGATCCGCCAAAATTCGTTAATGGTGAGATTATTTGTAGAAGTTTGAAGTGGTGGAATGATTATGGTATCAGTTATTGGATTCAGATCTCCTGGGATCTATTCCAGTGTGTATTAAAAAAATTGGCCAGCTTTTGTGCCAGCATCTCAAAAGACAATTTATACGATGTTTAAATGAAAAGTGGTATCTGGAATACGAAGTTCTTTTTACATTTACTCGTTTTATTATTATATTAAAGCTTTATTGCTATTTGAAAGCGTGGTCACAAGAGGTGATGCACGCTATACAGGTACTCGAGCTACAGTATCGCCATCTGGTGTAGAATTACATCGTGTAAGTGGCCCTGGGTCAAGGCTTTCCGTCCCAGGGAGGGAGGCTTGTGGGCCTCCGCGTTGCCTGTGATTTATGCTTCGGTGCTGCTAGGTTGGTGGCGTTGGGACAGGGTAGTGGGGAGGGAGGGCAAAGAGGGCGAATGTGTTTTCACTAATAAACACCCCCCCACACACATTCCTGGAGCGAAAGCCGTAATATCTTGCTGCTCTTTGATTGTGTCTCGGAGAGTATACCCAGGGGATCGACGAGCTAGTACTAGCACAGGGGGGCGCAAATTACGGTTTCGCGTGAGAGCAAATTCCCGTATTGAATTTCAGAGGTTCCGTGTGGCGTGATGGCTAGCGTGTTCGCTTATTATCCCCGAGAGGCTGGTTCAATTCTCAACCAAAGACTCGACGAACGCACTGCTCCGTTCGGGATGGAAGTAAATATGTAGGGTCTGTACCTGTACGTCGTCAGGTACACGTTTGGCATCTCTATTTAGATCAAAAGCCTAGGCTAGGCCAAACTATCCTGGGTGATAATTATCCTTAGTTGATCATTTGACACATCTTAACTCCCTCCTGGACAGTTTGCGAGTACAAATTGTTATTGTAATTATAAGATGCTGATTGTACATTGCCATGTGACTATGTAATTTTGGAACAATTGCTAGTATTAGTAGATCCTTGTTTCAATTTGTTTTTTGGAACATCAAATAACCTATTTAAACATTACTACACTTATTTGTACGTTTCGATGAAGAATAAAGAAAATCTAATTCAACATTGAAGTTTAAGGATGTCCATTTGTAGATTTTTTTTTTGCCTGAGCTTCTATTTCTATTGAATTTTTAGCTTGTTTTCATTGAGAATTTCTATCTTTTGTGAGAATCCACATTCAGTAAATTCATACCCACAATTCGACAACGATAAGGATAAATAAGATCGAATCCATGTCTATATTTTATTGAATTGAGAAGAAACTAATCTCAATGGAACAGGATCCAGATGGATAAAACGCTGTTCGCTTTCACGAAACGCTACGATAACTTTTTCGTGAAAGCGAACAGCGATTTTTAGTCCAAGCGATCCCGTGCTGGCCTAAACGTTGGGTCTCTCGGTTATGGCAAACAATCGTCGTCACGAAGCTCTCTGTTATTAATGCTCGTGTTTCCTTTCAGGTTGGTAAGACACGGGTGATGCTATACGGTCAGTTGGTGCCATAATTTGCGCCCAAACCATTCCGCCATGCCCGGTAGAGGGTGGGGGGTCTAACCGGGCACTAGGGGGTGGAGGCTGATCGGCTGTGTTTTTTCATCGCTATAAATCAGAGGAAAAAAACGATCAACGTTGTGCTGCTGCGTGTTTCCTCTATTGGCTCCCTCAGCGCGTAACGCTGCATCGGGACATGGCGCCTTGGCGAACCAAATGGACCTCACGCTGAGGCCATACACACAACCCCGACCCCCACCCCCCACTCTTCAGGAAGGGGGTTTCGTTTTTTGCGCGGTGGCCAAGAGCAAAAGGCGGTGATGCTCGTTGGAAAATAATGAGTAGAGCCGAAAGAAATTTGAGAATGGTTGGCCGGGGAGTAGAAATGATGGGGGAAGAAATATATGATCGTTTAATTGAGAACATGTAGACATTTATTCTTAGTTTCCAAGGTTGTCAATTTTTTTATGCCTGCGTAATGCGAAGCTTTTAATTCGTCAAGGCTTAAGTCTGAATCTAAAAATATTTATTTTTTTGTAATTGATATGCTGATTATTAGATTTTAGAAGTGGTAATTTGTTTTTGGATGGGGTTTGCTAGGGAATGATTTAGGCAATGTTTTTTTCTTGTTACGTTTTCCTTAGCGGATTGATTTATTTTTTTCTAACTGGTGAAGGAACAAAAAAGTTAATGTGGTACTACAGTATGACTAAAAAAAATTAATCGTACTTTGTAAAAATATTTTATCAATTAGGTTGATTTTTTACTCTAGGATTAATAAAAAAGCGAACATTTTTTTAATACAAAATCCTATCCTTTCTGTTTTATACACGTACGATGTCACGCATCCCAAATAATAAAATAAAATAATTTTACAATAACGAAATTCAAGCGAATTGATGAAATATTTGAAGTCACTGTTCATCTTAACCCAGTCTGCATCGGAAGCGGCTGCGGTTCGATTCCCGGCTCGGGTTTTCGTTTATTCGATCCTGGGGTACTGTATTTAATCTCATATAGTGTTATTCACTACAGTGATTAGAAGAAGAAAATATTAAAAATGTAATGGTTTAGATTTTTTTGCCATACTGTAGTGTCGGATATAGTCAAAGAAAAACCAAAACTACCAGAAATTACTTTTTTAAACATACATGTACATTTCTGAAGCACAACAAGCAGTTGCAATACTTTCCTTCGTTGGCGCGAGAAAATTCCGTAGGGTGTCGCCAGCATCGTGTTTAGATGCTGACACGAGATGACATTTTGTCAGATTTACTCTCCCATAAAGTGCTAACGTTGACGGCAATTTAGGGAATGTGGAAATAAAAGAAAAAAGAAATGGGCATCGTGTTTTCCGTTAGATGTCACCACTGATCCAGTTTTGTAAACGCGTGAATGGCTCATTATCGACGGCTAATTGCAATCGAGATTAAAGGCCGGTCCGTTCGCGCTAATTGATCAGACTTGTCCCCGAATAAAGCCCCGAACCACAAAATGGTAGGCTTCGAAAAGTCGTTTTTAAAGCTTTTGTTCTGTTTAGGGGTGACATTCGAGGGAGGAGGAGGAGGGGGGGAGTCCCGATTGCTTTACTCATCGCGAAATAATTAGTGGGGCACTCTGTTCAGGCGTCGACCAAACAATTTTGTAGGGATATTGGGATATTTGTAGGGATTTTGTACCCTCTTGGAAAGACAGCAAATGTCAGGGAAGTTCATTCATCAGGGAAAATAGTCCAAAAGTTGGAAAAGTCGTAAAACATTTTTACAGCATTGAAATTTTCGTTCTATTTTGTGAATATTTTTTTACGTTTAAGTTTTTCGACACCTGAGAAAAAAATTTGCGCTGTGCGCACTCAATACTTCCCCCTATCTGTTGTTAACAAATTGAAAAAAAATGTGTAAGGAAAAAATGTTTGGAGTCGGCAGAATTGAAGTCTGGGACAATTTTAATTTTGGCCAGAGAATGTCTCGGAAAATATTGATTTTGGTCAGGTATAGACAGGGAAGTCATTTTTACTCATTTATTAGCTGAGCACAAAACAAACATTCGTTTTATATGATAGAGTGGGAAGATCTCGACGTACAATTTTCCTTCGTAACGCAGTGGTGGAAAGGTATCGAATGTTATTATACTGTACTCGATTTACCGGGTGTCTGAATAGGAGCGTCGGAGATAATTTTTTAATCAATTTCCATAATAATTACGTGTTCTTCCTTTACGTTGCAGAAGTGCAAATCGCAAAGAAAGCAGGCGTCAGATGTTAATTTTTTTTTTCGAAAACGCAAATCAACGCCTAGCCAAACGCAAGAACCAGATTTAACTATGTGTCACCTTGAAAAAATATTATTATAGCTGTATCGGTATTTGCTGATTTTTTTTTTATTTCATCCTCTTTACCAGCTTCTACTCGGGTTTGAGTCGGGTGCAGTTGTCCTATGGGATCTCAAGTTGAAGGTGGCCGAATTTCGATTTTCGCATACGGAGGTAAGTCTTTAACACGAGCTCGATACGTGCAAATTTTGCACAGTAGTTCACACGGTAGTTCCACGCCATAGCCACTACGCCCCGCTCCACTTTCAGCCATATCTGATTGATGGTCCTCTGGTCACAGTAGGCATGAGACCAACTGGAAAGGACGTGATCCAACATGTCCTAAAATGTCGTTGTCCCCAGGACCAAATTTGAGACCAGCCGGTACCAAATTGCTCCTTTCGCTCCGCGGCATCAATTCCTGTCCAGTCACCTCCCACACCCCCCAAACTCCACTCTTCTTTCCTTTACCACCCACCCTCTCCCCACCCTAACGCATGTAACGAATTTGTTGGGCTTAGGACTAATGGCTGTGGTCACACACATGAAAGCCGATGGCGCGGATAATTTGCTCGCTCGCGCTAACAGCCGAAATGAATATAATTAACGTTGCTCTGGATTCCTCCATCCCCCTCTCTCTCTTTCTCTCTTTCACTCACTCACGCGCTGTGGACCATCGTGTTGGCAACCTTTGGCCACTAGGGGGCACTGTGTGCTAACCCCCGAAACACGCGTCCCTCTTTCACTCATGTCAAGGTGTCCGAAAATTTAAGCCTCGTTGCGACAGTTACAATCGGCTGCAGCCTGATAAAATAAATTGAAAATCTTCGGGATGCTAATTTCTGATGATTAATTATAATCTTTGGTTTTCGTTTCCCCAGCTCAAATGAATATTAGAGACTCTATCGTTGTGTCGATATTGTCTTTAAACTTCCATCGCTCAAATGAATATTGTTTACTCGTAACTAATCTTTCAAATTTATAATGCTCCTCACATATTGTCATTGCGACACGAGAGGTATAAATCCTGTAGTGATTAGCACTACAGTGATTCGAATAAATAAATAATAATAATAGTTCCATCAATTCTGCCCCAAAATTTATTATTTCCAAACTACGAACTAACAAACAAAAAATATACATTCGCATCCGTGTCGGAATGTTTTTTTAGGCTGCTGCCCCGTGTAAGCGCGCAAATACACATGGCTTCAAGGCCCGGTTCCTCTCTATGGTGTTTTCTGTGATTGCCTAGTAACGGGGGCAGCACTGTCGGGATAGGTCTAGTTTGGAAGCCACTCAAAAAATAATATTTTTTGTCTTATTACAATTTGAAATTTTAACCCGCAAAGCAGTCTTGTGGTTATTTACATTTCGGAAACTTTATGCTACACTCTAACATAGATTATATAAATCGATCTCTGTAAATGTTGTCATTTTAATGCCATGTAGATAAAGAGTGTGTCACTATTCGATATTTTTTATACAGTATAATCAATTGAACCATAATATCGTGTATACTTTGTCTTCTTATGTGTCAGCCTCTTCGTTCGGTGGCTTGGCATCACGACGGCAAACAGTTTATGTGCAGTCACACGGACGGCAGCCTCACCACCTGGCAAGTCAAGATCGGAGGAAAACCGTCACAACTGCTCTTCCCGCACGGTAAGACCAACAACACACACACAATTCGCCCATCTTAAATGTCCTTCACAAAATATAATACAATGCCTATTTTATGATTTGTGTGCGGAGCCTCGCCAGCTCTAGTCGTCGTTTACCCCAGTCCTGTCCTGAGTTTATTGTTTTTTATTTCTTATCCAAATACAACAGTTGATTTGCTGTACATAGACTTATTTCACGGATGATGTTAAGGCCCATGCTTGTGGTCGCTCGTGGTTGGTGTATGTACAATTCTCGTGCATCTCAAATGTACCCAAGAATTTGAAGCGGTGTTGGAGCATTCGGTCACCCTGTACTGTGTTGGCTTATGAACATACTGTTCATGAGCCCATGAAAAAAATCGTCCTACTTGAGTTAACGCGATTGACAAAATAACTGCCCTCTGCGAGATTCGAACCCTTGGTGCCTATTGAATCACTATTCAGGAGATGGGCTATTCGTTCCTTGTGGAAAACGCGCATGTGCTAGTATTGCGTCATGAGGTGGTGGCGACGGAGAAGCTGCGAGGTTTGCGGAAGGAGTGAAGTAGGGGAGGAAGTGGCTAAGCACTAGGCAGTGTTCACATGTGAAGAGCCAGTCTAAGTGTGGGCGTATCCACGTCGTCGTCTCTTCTCGGGTCTGTGCTGGAGAGAACCAAAAGTGTAAGTCTACGTAGCTCTCTCTCTCCTTCAGTGCTCATTTTGCTCGATGGTGTACATAATCTCGTGGGGGGGAAGAGCGGCGAGGAGGGAAAATGGAGCCGGTAATGATTTCGCGTGGACTGCTGGACTCATGGTTAAGTAGACTCATTCGCGACGCCATCTTTGTGTGGTTTTCTAGTCATAGAATACGATTTTGTCTTGTTGTGCTGGGGTGAAGATGGTTTTTCGGTTATATTTCTCAATAAAATTAGATAGGAGTCGTACCTTCTCATGGTTATATTTCTGTTCACCGAGTTTTGTCATTTAAAAATATGATCGAGAATGTGAGGACAGGGTTCTTTTTTGCTTAGAAAGTAATGTATGGAAAACAGGAAAAGTCAGGAATAGACGGAGAAAGTCTGAAAAATTGGTTTTTGGGTAATCACATTGTCCAAATGTAGGAAATTTAAGGGGAAGTTCGGGAAAATTTCAAAATTTCTTTATGCGCTTTAGGACTGTACTCAAAATTAGCGCTTCTACGCTATTATGAATAATTCACGGTACGCGCCCTCATTCCTTACAATTGTGTAAGTATAGTGCTACCTACTTATAATTCTTTAATTAAAAATTGTTTTAATTAATCCTGCACTTTTTGGCCAGGAAAACTTAATTCCTTTTTCGATATTGAAATAATATTTTATTTCAATATCGTTATTATTTATTTTTTGCTCGCATTTACCTTGAGAAGGTTTATATTATATGACTTGGATAAATTAATTTATGTCATCTTGCAACTGTTGAGCTTGCGCTTAAGTTGTTGAGCATTATGCGAGGGTTAGCACCTTATTTTCATTATGCCCCGTGATTCGAGAACCGAACCCACACTCAGGGAATCCATCTCGAGACACCGTCGCACCACCACCTTGACCACGACGATTGAAGTTGATTTCGGAACGCGCCCGTCAGGCGCCAAACGACTTTCTGCGAATGAAATGAGAAGATATACGCGGGGGGATTTTCGAGTTTTCCAAAAACAAAGGATTTTCTGGCAATCGACAAGAGGCTGGGGTTGAAGAGTTACGAGCCGGGCTTAAAGTAGGGCCACCACCAACCCTTATACTTCCTCCTCCACCCGTACACAGTCCCCCAATTTCATCATCAGGTTCACCTGTCAGGTTCGCCCCTACACTCCTGGGATAGTTATACTACCCTTCCCCTCGTGTATGTGGTTGCTATATGGTATCGAAAGGGAGAACATGTCCTCCTTCAATTAAAAAGAAAATATTCTCCATCATTCTTAAAACGTTTTCTTTCTTGGTGCAGACTAGATACATCATAAACAAAGCATGGCACGCGCTGCACACGATTTTCTTTTCACTCCAAATTTTACAATATAAAATAAACGCGTTGCGTGAGTTTTCTCTTCCTGATTGCAATAATTACAAAAATTCGCGTTATGTAAACTTTCCACGTACGTCTACAGCATGTACTGGTTGGTGTAGGTTACAAAAAAAAATTATAACGCTATTCGCGCTATTTTCTTTCATCTACAGTTTCTATGTGAAATAAAAAAAATCGCGCTGCGCACGCTTACTCCTCACGTCTACAGCATGTATAGTTTGCAACTTTTTTTTTACAAATTTTAGCGCTGTTCACGCTTTTTTATTTATTCTACAGTCTTGTGTAAATAAAAAATTAATTCGCGCTCCGCACGTTTTCTCCTCACGTCCATAGCAGTGCAGTTTACAAGTTTTTTTTAAATAATTTTTAGCACTACTCGCGCTATATTTCTTCTAATGTAAATTAAAAATTAGAAAGAAACTTTGTATGGTTGGTTTGGATACGAAAAGTGCAAGTATGAGAATTTCATTCTTTATATTTATTTTGAAGTACCCTTTATTTCAATTGACTTTGGAATAGAGTACCCTCCTTTTTCATTTTAGCATCTGGTAACCCTACCTTTGTGAGCGTATACAACCCTTCCGCTCTAACCCCCTCCCCCCCCAACAACCCCCAATCCACCCCTTTGGCTGGCGAGCGACAAGAGGACATTATAGTTTTATCTCGCTCTCGGATGAAATAAAAATTTACGGGCCACGTGCTTGGCCGCTGTTTCCAAGCGGGAAGGGGGGCCGGCTCACTCACCAGAGAGTGGTTCCAAACCTGGGGCGGACTGTCACTTTTATCACAAAAGTAAGAGAAGTTTTAAATGTGCCGTGTGGGTTAGTGGTTGGCATGATCACTTACATGCGGGTTCAATTCCCGGCCGAGACTTCCGGACCACCTTTTGGGACAAATAAATTCGTACCCGCGTCTTTCTTTGTAATGGAAGTAATGCAGTGGGAACTGTTTCTGTACTTTGTCATGTAGACGCTAAAGATCTACACCTAGGTCGGAAAACAGTGAATGGTTAATCCAGATCACTAGATTTCAAGACTCGTCGATTTACTAGCATAAATTTCAGTTTATTAGCACATCTGGAAATGCACTATATTCGTGACGGGAATGCTGGTAGACCCTTCAGCTCGAATCCAAGCATTTAAAAAATGATCGTACAAACGAGATTGTATAGAACGTCCTGTTTGGAAACGTAATTGGCTATCTAACGATATGTTGGCAATTAACTTGGCAGTAGAAAACGAACCGGAACTTTGTAGATAACTGTTGTCAGTGCTAACTGTCTCAGCGCTGACTGCCGCAGCGTTAACTTATATCTCCAATCTCTTTGGACAAAAAAAAAATCGAGCTAAGAACATAGCCAGATTTTTTTTTCTTCCGTCTTTCTATCTTTTTCTTACTTTGCGTCCAGTTGTAAATACTCGTGTTGAGGGGTTCAGTGGGGATGGGAGTGGGTTCGCTAACGGAAATCGAAGTGCTCGCCAATCCATTTTCGGAAGAGAATTTCGCGTCTACTTTCTCCACT
>JAUJYS010006286.1:0-10434 GCA_033995665.1 Melogona broelemanni | reverse complement strand
CCATCCAAAACCACTACCTCGGTGAGAGAATGTTAATGGGCATTTTTCAATTAACTCTCCAACTTTCGCGACTTGCTCCAACACAACCGAGATTAGCAATAGGCATATTTATAAAATGGCCGCCGGTGGGACGGCATGACCCCGGATGATCAATAGCGCGTGGCAGATAAATCATGCGTGAGCTTCCACTTTAAATCGAGACGACTTGAATCAGATCGCCCAAGCAAGGCTCAAATAAACGATGGTGGTGTATAAAATAAACGTAATTGAGAAAAAACGATTAAATGTAAATAAACTCAGTGTTCTAAAGTTCGATAGTTCGTCACTTTACAGAATCAGGTACAGAATCTCCTGCAGTCATATTCACTACAATGAAGTGAATTGCCCCATTAACAACAACAAAATAGATGAATGATCGTATAGTGGTGGTGGTAATTTGGCTGGTCGTAGTAGCCATAGTAGACGAGGACCGGAAGTTAAAGAGGCGGACTCTTTCCCATTAATGAATGGTATGCGTGCATTGCAGAGCATCTCGTAAAAGCGAACGTAACAGATTCATAAAAATGGAACGAAACGTCAGAGAAATTTACCTGCTGATCTACAATGTCAAAAAACACAACTTAATGGAGTTTTAACCTCCGTCTTGACCTAAGTCTTCACACAACGTAATGGAGTCTTAACCTGCTTCCCCCCCTTCAACTGTTGTTACACCACACATGATGTATTTTGAGCGATGGAAGCAATTAAAGAAAACCGCAGGGATGTTACATCAGCACCCCTGGCCTTCGGGAAAATCCCATTAGCAGCAAATTGGTCAAGATATAGCCCCGGTTTCTTAATTCCTCTTTTGAACCTCGCCCCCCCCCCTCCCCTTCACCACCAAAACACAACCACTTGTTGGAGGGGTAGTGAGTTGAACGTAATCGAATACCTTTTACCTCCAGCATAATTTCACACTCCATGAGATATATGAGCCCTGCGGTCAACATACTGCATTTTTACAAAGCATTTATAACAACAAAAAATCCAAACTAGTCCTATTATTTAAGCCTAATTGATGAATTGGAAAGTTTTGGAAGGCGGTGTCGACTGGAGCGTCATCTAGGAGTCAAGTGATTCGATGGGAAGTGGTGACGCTGCAAGCGCGTGCACGCCGCCATTTTGCTCACCACCGCACGTGCTCTGATGTTCGATGATTTAAAAACTAGTCCTATTAAAGTGTTAGATTAAACGAGTGGGTGACAGATTAAAGCTGTCAAACTATCGGTCTTTATAACACTGATTTTATTTACATTTAGCCGGATTTTCTCAACTAGTCCTATTAAATAAGCCTAATTAATGAATTGGAACATTTCTTAATGTGGTGGCGACTGGAACGCCATCTGGGAGTCTCTTGATTCGATGGTAAGTGACGATGCAAGCGCGTGCACACCGCCATTTTGTTGGCCACCGCACGTGCTCCGATGTTCGGATAGCGGGAGCGCGCACGAGATAGAGAGAGAGGCCATTTTTGATTTACGACCGTCGGCGTTCCAATTTGCAGCATCCAGCAGCAGCAGCAGCCACTCCTCCCAGTAATTGCCGCGTTTGCCTTTTACACATTGTTTACGTTCTTAGACCTCACTTCATTTCCACAAACAACCACCACCACCACCTTCAAAAACCTCTCCCTTCCCACTTTTCTCAACTCCCTCAGTCACCAACCAAGATGAGATTGAACACCTGTGTTCGCTTCTGCAAGTTCTTCCCCTCAAGCAAGCGCATATACTAATAAAAAAAATTGATGGGCAGCTCTCTGACCCGCAGCTCAACTAGTCACAAGTGGTGCGACCAAAGTGCGACCTCGTCAAAGTCAGCAAGAGCATGCAGGAGGACCACGGTAGCTCGAAATTCCGTCACAGACTTATCAGAGACAATCCTCAAAAAGCGCATATTTTCATTTGTAAATTCTGACATTGTAAAACCTTCCATTTTATTGGAAAGGCTTTAAAGAAATGAAACTGTTTCTTTGTTAAGAGATAATTATTTTTGTGGAAGTATATTTTATGAATAAAAGTACCAGAAATACGACTTCTATAATCTACTCATTGCCACCTTATGTAACAAATTTTCTTTCCAGCTACAAATTATTCCGATATTGTGATCCCTTTAAATAAAAAGGATTTAATAAATAAAACAGCTTCGCTGTTCGAGACTATTATTGCTGTGGAAAGGATTTGATGAAAAAAGCATACCAGAAATATAAGATTTTCCACTGATTGACATATTTTGTAACAAATTTTCTTTCCAGCTATAAATTATTCCAATATAAAGCCATTAGTCAATCAATTCCTAAATGTTGTACTAATTAAAATACGACATACCAATTAAAACACAGTGTGAATAATTAAAAATCATTACGTACCCGTGGCTCAGCGGGTGTGGCAACAGTCTACTGAGTGGGTGGTCCCGGGTTCAATTCCCGGCGCAGGCTTTCGTTTATTCGTTATCCTGGGGTACTGGAATGTGCCCCTCACACATTACCACAGCAATACGAGGGGTAGAAAAATCTCCTTTAGTGCATTTCACTACACTGATCAGGAATAATATAAGAAAATACGACTTCTGCCATCAATTTTTCCGTATTTTTGCCAGGGCCTGCGACAGGCATTTATTTCGCCTCGGGGCTCATATCTCAACTACGCCCTTACATAAAGGAGAGAGAACGCGATAGATAGGCTAGAACAGCTATAACACGATTTTCAAAATGGAATTCATCTAATTATTATTCCAGGCAGCTCTTTAGCTAGCTCCACCAAACCGTATCGAAGTAGAAAAACCTGTCATTAATGACCAATATACGATAGGGCGCGATAAACTAATCTGGACAATAATATTATTAATAAGCTAATAAAAATAAATAAGATCGTGACTGGTGCGAAAGTGCCAGGGAAAGAATAATTGGGCACGATCCTGAAAACGATTCGAATAAATGGAGTGCTCATGTAGTTGGTGGTGGTCGTGGTCAGTGGTCAGAGATGGACGACCCTCGAAGTAGCACCGACACCCGGAGGGGGATACTTGACTCTGTCTACCATTCAGGTCAGCGTCATATTGGAGGGGTACAAGTCGGGGGGGGGGGGCGCCAGAGGCATGATAAACTCATTCATAGCGATTGAGACTGAAATGAAATGTACCACTCGTTCCTCCATAAAACGAAAGGAACGACAACTCGTTCCTTCGAATTTTTTGTGGTAAAAATTCCCTCACTAGTGAATATCACTGCAAGAGATTCTGTACCCTTCCTGTTGATTAGGCAATATGTGAAGGACACATTTTCACCAGTATCCCAGGATCTAATAAACGAGAGCCTGCGCCGGGAATCGAACCCGAGACCACCCGCTCAGTAGTTTGTTGCCATACCCACTGAGCTAGACGGATCGTATTTAAAAATCATATTTAAATTGAGATAGATGCGGCAGTTACTACATTTTTTAAAGCAATTTTAGAACTGATTGGATGACAAATAACTGCTACCATATTCCTAGACAAATTCCCTGTGAATTAATTTAAAAAAAGAACGTTTCAACACGAGCGTGTCGCCATAATCATTTGTATCTAATGGAACGTCCCAAATCTTAAGACATTCATAAAAAAGGAACCATGAGTTCCAACGTTCCTTTCTATAGAAACAGGAACGAGGACGTTCCAACGTTCCTCGGAAAAGGAACGAATTCCTTGGAACGAGACTTTTCCTTTGCCGTTCCTACCCAACACTGGGATTGCCTACCAGCAGAACGTGGCGAACGTGATTCTCGTGTTTTTAAGACGGCGGCCGGCGCTAAGAGAGTCTCCTCGAAGAAGTAGATAAGAAGTCGTAAATATTTCTTCTCGCGCGATTCGACGACGGTCGGGAGGCGGCGGCCGAACACGATGTCTCATTAGAACCATAAACAAAAGATAAGACGTCTCGTATTTACGTGTGAAATAATCGAATTCAATAAATTTCATTTCCCACCACCAACCCCTCGCTTCGTAACTTGTTAACGCGCACTCCCCGACGAACACAGCACATGCGGGCACACACCGTCCTGCTACTCATTAAATGATAAAAGGTGATGCCGCGGGTCACCCGATCTGGGCCTGGTCCTACCACTTGACCCGATTAATCGGTGGGTCACTGGTACTAATGTGGATGATAAATCGGGTTAACAATCTTGACCAGGTCTTCAGCCGATTTAATTTTATTTTTATTATAGGACAACTGCATTCGCCCAACGTAAAAAACACGTGTTTTAGGACATTTTCGTTTCTTCACGTTCATGTTGTTTTATGTTTGCTAAAATATATTCTGATATTGTCGTTAATATCTGAAAATATTTGTTTTGTTTGTAAAAAAAACGAGTAGGTTTAAATCGAAAATTAATTTGTTACTTTTTGTATGGCAAAAAAATAATAATTTAAATACAAGCAATATAATCGATTTATTGGTAATTTTACGAAGAAAACTTTAAAATTTATATATCAAAAAATTTAAAATTAAAGTAGCGAATGTGCAATGAATAACAAACACCATTTCAAAATCAAACTATTCAATACAATTATTACATTTTTTATTATCGGTAATTTATTTTATATGGGGTATTATAAATTTCAATAATAGCTGTCTTCCAGCATACACAATTTCAAAATTTTAATTATTTATAATATATAAATTTATAACTTAATTAATACAATTTAAATTGCCAATCATGGAATATCGTGGAAATTACGTGTTTTTTTATTTTTAGAGTAAGTATTTCAAGCAAAACTCTTAAATAAAAACTTGCTAGATTGATTAGATTATAAAGGGGGTATTTCACGTGGCTGGTAATAGCGGCGAATGCAGCTGAAGCGTGTAAATTGCAGCAGCTCAATGCAGTGAATGCATTCGCAGCTCACGTGCAGTGCCGCCAATTTGCACGCTTCAGTGGCATTCGTAGCTATTGCCAACCAGGTGAAATACCTAAATAATATAGAATCCATGACCAAGGATAGAAACGGCAACGGTTGCAGTGGACTTAACTACAAGTCAACTGCAACCGTTGCCGTTTCTATCCTTGGTCAAGGATTCTATATTATTTAAGTTTTCAAACACACGGCTCCTATGAACAATTTAACTTAACGTAAAATACCGCATTAACTATTTACAAGGTGTGTACATTAACCTTAAAAATCAACAATGATTTTTGAAGCTTATGAAACAGAATCGAATATTGTTGGTTGGCCGAAACGCCAAGAAATGAAGATATCTCGTAAAAACAAGATAAAAAATCAAGCATGCGAGTAAGATGGACAGGCCCTGGGTGGACTTGTCTGACAATCAACAAAATTGATTGGCATCCCAGTACAACCCCCACCCCACCACCACCACTCCACCAGTGGTCACTTGACCCTCCCCCAAATTCCTCGAGCAGCCCCCCTCCCTCCTAAAACCCCCAAACGAGCAACTGATGATGATTCGGTCGTCCGCTGAGTGGCGCTGACAGCCACAATTACCGGTTGCGCCGATCGACCGCGGGGGGCAGCAACATCGCCCTGATTGACACGCTTCGCCAACAACTTAAGAGATTCCAACCAATCGCTACACCAACCTCTCTCAATCAACAACCTTCTTCAACACTGGGTGTTGGGTTCATTCCTTTTGAAAAGGAACGCGTTCCCTTTTCTCGTTCCTCCATAAATAAAGGAACGAGGACGTACCTCGTTCCATTGATTTAACAGTTCGATTTAACAAAAATTGTGTTCGGTGCGGCGTATTTTTCAACAAAATAATCGAACTAATTAAATGATAAACAACTGTCACCATATATTCCCAGACTAATTCCTTGTGAACTTCAAAAGGTTTAAGCCTTTTCAGTAATAGAATAAAAATAGTCTTTCGCAATTCCTCGAGCGTGTCGTGATTTTGATTTGTGTCTAATGGAACGTCCTAAATCATTGGACGTTTCTCAAAATAAGGAACGAGGACGCTCCAATATTCCTTTCTAGAAATAGGAACGATGACGTTCCAACGTTCCTCAGAAAAAGAACCAGCACCTAGGAACGGATCTGTTCCGTTACTTTCCTACCTCACATTGACAACCTCCCACCACCACAATCGCCACACCCACCCCCTAGCCCGTAACAGATACCCACCCAACTCAATCTGATGAGCCCGCTGGCGTTAAACCTCATCCCGAGTCAAACATAGACACCCCCTTGTAATCCTCTCTGCTGATAGATAGACGACAAAAAGCTCTGTCTGGAATGTCGGCAATGATAAATATTTGAGAAAGCACCAAACGTGAATACGAAAGTATATTCACGTCTTAAGATTTCAAGACAAGCTAATACATTTTTAAGTCAAATGCTTTAGCATGTTTACATGAACATGATTGACGATAAGCTTACAAACTTGATAACAGCTGTAGATTAATAATTGAAATTACCTTGCTTCGAAAATTCCAGTCACAAAAAAATATACATATGCCGATTTGCGGACACAGATCAAAAATCGTTAACAAATTCTGCTTGATGTTGTAAAATTTCATTGCCTGAAATTGACAAACTTTTGAAAATTAAAAGTTATGGCAAAAGGAACCCTGTATCCAGGAGAGGAACCTTCGCTCCGCTTCCTCAAGTAACTAAACCGTTTCAAATGATCCTTCCTATGAAAACAACGAGAACCTAGATTCCTAGCAATGGGAACTTTACCGTTTAGTTCCTACCCAACACTGGCCAGGTAAACGTAAAGGATTTCTACCTATGGTAGAAGCTTAATCTAGACACAATTATCAGATTGCCTAGCGTACGCTGGTAAGAACATTAAAAAATAATTATTATATTTTTAATTTTATTATTTTAGAAATGCATACTATTAAAATTACAATTTGTTACAAAAAAAAAACAATATGAAAAAATAATTAATTTTAAAATAAAAGTTGTCATGTTCAATCCAAATGGTCAACATGCAGGATAAAAATGTACATTGCATTTTTGCTTTGGTTTTTCTTTGGAGCTTTGGAGGCATATGGAGGCAGATCTCGCGTTTTCATCTCATCAAACTACACCGTGCAACACCGCCCTGTCTGAGCTAATGAAATTGCGTTCTAGACACGTGTCACGTGATCATCTATCGGTCTTTGGGCGGACGCACCCCACACGTCACTCAAAAAGAATTCTCCCGAACGAGAAATTGTATCGCTGCGAACAGCGAGAGGTCTTATTCGATTCGACCGACCGGTCTGTATACAGTGGATGTTGTTGGTACCTAGTACACCTGTGCGTGCCCGTAGCCCCGCAGTCAATATATTGACATGCATTTGGGCAACAGAGAGGCTTTGGGAGTGGCACAGCGTACTGGTGGCTTGTCAGCAGATGGAGTTAAAAAAAAACGACGTGGCACGTATCCACAACATTTTTTTTACTTATTATTGAGATGTCCGCCTTGTTGCCAACATACGAATATATCCTCATCAGACCTAATTTATACCAATGTACACATGGGCACAATCAGAACACTTGAAAAAAAATGTGTTTTTAATTACTGTATTAGATATCGCTATAGGAGTTTTTTAATTCATTGAAGAGAATATCACAACAGGAGATAATGTACCCCACTAATCGCCTCGTTAGATCATTTATGAAGGGTCACCCGCTTAGTAGTCTATGACTATAGCCACTGTACCACGGGGGCCGCACACGGTTTTTTTAATAGGACAACCACAAAAAAGAACCTCTGCGATCATCAACCTGAGCTTTTTTTCTGAAAATTTCTGAAAAAAATCGCTTGCAAAATTTTTATTATTAATGAAAGCAAAAAAGCATCTTCAGACCAAACCACAAAACATAAACATAAAAAATAATTACTCGTACGTTTACACTATACCAAACATTTTTATAAGCTCACGTTTTTCATTTCATTTTCTTCTCATTGTGCACGTCCTCATAAGAACACGAGATACATTCACACGTGCTACACGCACAATGTACATCCGTATATGGTCGAGAGGTAGCGTGCTCACTTACCAACCAGCGGATCTGGGTTCAATTCCCTGCGCAGCCGATTGTTGGATTGGCTTGTGGTACTGCGCGGAGGAAGGCAATGGCAGCCCACCTCTGTATTCTGCCAAGAACAATCGCAGGTGTCGGGGGATCGAGGGTCGGGGTCCGGAGACGACACCCTGCTGTTTAAACCAGTCCGAGGACTGACTAACCAACCAAACACGCACAATATCGAGAGCAATGTTTTTCAATCAACACGAGTAGGTGCTGCATATTAAACTCGGTGGTTTATGAACGTACCACCGCCATTGAGTGGGCGCAAAATGGGCGTAACGTATATACCTGGTTTACCTGCGATTCACCCCTATCGTCCCCTTCCCCACCCTCACCGCCCGCCTGTTCGACGGTGCTCCCCGCGTACGGGACGTCCCGTGACCGCACCTCATACGTCTCTCTCACAAATTCAACTCTTCCGACACCCTTTGTTGCCAAACTCTGAACACCATCTTGGCCCCCTAATTAAGTAGTAGTTGCCCTGTATATACACACACACTTGGTGCAAGCGCCCACTCTTTACTGGATATGTTTGGGTTTGGACAAAATAATGGAAACAGTTACTGGTTGTGTACTTTATATTGAGCGACCCACCCGCCGTAACTCTATAACTCAGCTATAAATGGTCTGATTGTTCTGAAATTTGGCACAGTACAGAGGTAGCGTGCTCGCTCACCAACCAGCGGATCTGGGTTCAATTTCCAGCGCAGCCGATCGTTTGATTGGCTCGTGGTTCTGCGCGGGGGAAGGCAATGGCAAACCACCTCTGTATTCTGCCAAGAAAACGCAGGGGGCTTCCGATTCAATTACAATATATGATACAATGATCCCTGAAGTCACCTGGTGTCGGGGTATCGAGGGTCGGGGTCCGGAGACGGCAAGAATGACTTAAAAACAACAACAGAATGAATGACGTTTTAAAGTTTATTAATTTCAAATTCTCCGCTACGATTTTTTTGCATTTTAGAGGTGGCGCTGTGTTAGAGCAACTGGCGCACACTGCATTAATAGCGCGCATTGATGATGTGTCGGTCGGAACTGGACTAGCTCAAAGGTTCGCAGTGATTTACTAAATATTTGTACCGAATTTTATAACAATTAGGCCATTTCTAGCTGAGTAATAGAGCTACGGCGGGTGGGTCGCAAACTTATTGCTCACGGTACAGAATTGTTTCCATTATTTTGTCCAACCCCAGTATGCGGGATGGTGGTTCACCTTACAACCCATCTCCATCCCCCCCTCATATATCCAACTCCCCCAAAATGAAACGGACTTCCACACCGTATCCAAATCCGCAAAAACGCCTCCGTGGCTGTCCAATACCTCAATCAACGACGCTCAAGCTCTTTCGAGTAGGGTTTGAGCAAAGGGGGCGGTACGCTCTCCTCTATAATACCGTCTCAGCCCCTGCATCTTATTCTTCAGGTAGGCCTTATTACCTGTTGGAGTAAACGGATGGCCGGAACTTGACCCGGGGCATCATCTACCGAATCAAACCGGGTCATTGGCATCGAGAGCAGATCAAGTCACTCGATAACAACCGACAGGAGTTAGACAAAATAATTGAAATAGATCTGTTTCTGCATCGTATTTGAACTGTTTTCTTTATTTTGTCCAACCTATGTATTTGTAATGTGCATTTTAATGGTGACTACCACATTTGGAAATCATTAGAGCTAAATAAGCTAAATAAAAATTTAATGTCAGTTTTTTTTAGTTTTCTTGACTGATTTTATCCTATCAACAAATTATCATTTAACGTATCTCAAGTAACAGAGGGCCTCAATTTCTAATGGGGTACAATACGACTTAAAATCAAAACAACAGCACAACCATCCAGTCAACCTAATCAGACAATCAATACGACTTTTACTGGTAACAGACAAACATAGTCGTAGTAAGTAAATAAATTATATGTTTTTTTTTTAGTTTTTGTTTAAATAGTTATTGATAAGAAAATTAATACCTATTTGTTTAATTTCGAACTGAGTGAATAATAAATAATAATTAAAATTTCATTTAAGTTTATATGCCCGATAGAAATGCAATTATATTCATCAGTTACAGCTATGCCTTGCACATTGAACTGAGTGAATAATAAATAAACTTTTATTTATTTATATGTCCGATAGAGAGGCAATTATATAAGTAGTTGACACCTTACGCAATCTTAATTACATCACAAGTCAACGTTAACTATTTCCAACTGTGGTTTTAAAATGAGGCAGACCCGTTTGAAAAACGCAATGACCCGGAAAAACTCGTTTTCATCCGCGGATATTTTTTTACGGATCACCCATAATTCGCAGCAACCGTTCCCTTCTCACCTCTGCCGAAAAAACGAGAGAACCTCCACCCACCCCAACTTTATTCAT
>JAUJYS010006285.1:0-10434 GCA_033995665.1 Melogona broelemanni | reverse complement strand
AGGAATGTTTGTAGGGGTCAAACTTACATAGTGGCACATTCACCATTCTGGTGTGACCCGTTCTTCTAGCCCTTGTTTACTGCCGGACTGAACTCCCTTGCCAAAACGGTAGCATCAAAACATAACGGATTGTTTTCTGCGCTGTCTAAGGGCGTGTAATTTAAAAAATTAGTTGGTTAACACAAACGTGTGAGCCAAATGAGAAAAGTGTCGGTCAACATTTCGCGAAGATAAAAAAACATAAAAACATATTGTGGTGTCACTTTGTGTGCGCACTATCTGCTTTGACTAGTCTGATCCCAAATTCTCATCGCGGTTCTGGGGCAATTTAGACACTCTTGTGAACATTAAATATGCTGATTCAACAAGCGCTGTTTGCTTATTTTCGAGTCTGGAAAGTTAGCCGAATTGTGGTTCACATGCCGCTGAATTATCACATTAACCGCTCTTCACATCCGCCGTGTTTCTGTCACATGTTTTCGGTTGTTTGGCTGGAAGAAAGTGTAGACTTGCGTACAATTACCGTTGAGAAACCCCTTTTTTTCTAAATACGTGCATGACATATGTTTGTTTCACCAGAAGCGGCATTCCGACCTCCCATTTCTGCTCTACACTCGACTCACTCTTGAGTCATTCCCGTTTTGTCGCTTGTTGACGGCAGCTTCACAGCCTTGACGTCATTTGGCGTTTTCGTCGATGGCTGTTGCGATTGCGAACTTGCCAATTGACCCAATTTTTACAAGGGGATACACACTTCCTTCCAGCTGTAGCCTGTATTGTCCCGCAATCAAGCGAAGTGAACCAGCCTCCTCTTCCCCTTTTTTTGGCACTTGAGCTCGACCAATGTTTCCCCATAGGTATGGTCATTATTTTTTTTGCAGTCACTCATCTTATGTCTCAAGAGCTGAACTCCGCAGTGGCTCTAAAACAATATTGTGCACACCAATTAGACATATTGTGTATACTGTGAGTTGGGAGACGATATACTATACATTAATTAGGTTTTGTGTCCAGGTAGGGTTAGATGAAAATCGATGTCCTTGTAACAATTTATTAGAAAATTGTTTCCGTGCAACTGCGAGTCTGCGACACCATATCTACAGGCGCCAGTTTCTTTTTTACTGAACAATTAAATTCCTTACACAACAGTTCCTTTGCCAATTGCAATTGTTGCAATAATGTATTTTCCGAACTTGTCAATTTTAATTCGTTATTGTGGACTTGACTTCCCCGTTCTTTCTGTCCAATAGTTGTCTTGGAAAACTATCAACATGATATCATCAATCACCTGCTGCAACAAAAAGTTCAGAAATAAAAGTCATAAAATGAAACCTGAAAATGATAAGAAACTCCACGACCTCTGTGACTCTTGATCCTCTTGAGTTGATCCACTTGAGCGCGTTTTCTTATTACTTTTCTTTTCGATTTTTACCAGCGAGTAGTTTTGAGTTCGCAGGGCTGTTTCGTTTCGTGTGTCGCCACATCAATTTCGTCGTCGCGGTTGCTTGTGCCAAATAATTAATACTCGCTCTTGTGACGATGCTTCGCGCTCTCTCTCTCTCGTCGAGCTTGTCTTTGCGGGGGCCTGCAGGGCTGGTTGAGTTGGTGGTTCGACAGCTACGGTGTCGGCGAAAGCTTCAGCATGTCTGGCCTACCCACAGAGGCGTTCAGGTTGCCCCTCCCTTATAATATTTCAAAATTTCAATTTTTGATCAAGCAAGTTGTATAGGAATGATAAGGAAAGTTTTTTGGAACGCGCTCCTTTTTATTAGGAAAGTCTTAGTTACTATTTATAACGCAGGAAATGTACGGTTCAGTTCCTAACGTTAACGTTCAGTTTAACGTGTACCTGAAATCGTACAGGCACGGGTCTCGTTTTTACTTCCATTCCGAAGGAAGGCGTTCCCACGAATTTCTCTCGGCCGGGAATTGAACCCGCGATCCCGGGTTTAGTAAGCGGGCACGCATACCATTACACTAATCGGCACTTCCTATGTCCACAGTGTGAGCCTATTTATTTTTAAACGATGGTGGTGTATAAAATACACGCAGAGACAGATGTAGAATTAATTGAGAAAAACAAGTTTTTCTCTATTTATTTTTGCCGAATATGAAATTATTTGAAGAAAAAAAATTGATTTGCGAGGATGAGTGGGGGGTGCATCTTCTACACCCTCGGCGATCTACCTGTGACCGTAGACTATAAAGGTACTATTTTTAGAACGTTCCCTATCGCCATCCACTGTAGTGGGAGTGTGTGTTTTTTTTATGGGGGGTGGGAAGAATAGAAGTCGTACGATTGCCACCCGTGAGCAGACGGTGACTAATGGAACGAGTTGTGTGGTGTGGCGGCTTTTCCTCTTTCGCCAGACCGACCGAGTCACCTTTCCTTTCCTCCCACCCCCCTCCTTCACCAATTCTCCTCCACACACCACCGCGACCTCCGCCCCCGTTTCGCAGAACAAAGACGCTGCTGCCACTTTTGATCATTCTCGGCGACTTCAACAAATTGGACCGGTAGCTCATTTCGAATGGCGGTCATCGGCGGGTAGGGTAGGCAGTTAGCCGTGCTAGGCGGCTGGGCCACCCTGCGTCATATCTGCAGAACGTGTTGCAATCGGAATCACGCCATCGTTTCGTTTCGAGAGGCAATGAACTCCGCTCGCCTATCCTGTGATTGAAAGACGGGTTGAACCAGTGACTGGCGCGTTGTGCTCGAAGTTTTCTTTTGAAAATCGTTGTTTAGAATTATTTGGTGTGTGTGTGACCGTTAGTGTGTCCTACTTATATTCAAAGTTTCCGACGATAAAATTAGCATGCAGTCACCTTTTAGGCTTTTACAATTTTCAACGATTTTCTCAACTAATGCCAGTGTCTTTCTCGGTCACTGTTGGACGAAAATAATAATCTGCGCAAAGAAAATTGCGCAGATTATTATTTTCGTAGTAATTTATTTCGTATTTATTTTATTTCGTATTTATTTATTTTGGTAGTAAAAGCTTTTCTAATTTTTTTTTTTGTACTGTTTGTAAAGGAGTCTTGCCAACGTTTTCGTCTCTGATCTGATAATTGGGAATTCTACCTAGCCTTGTTTTCTGATCTAAGTAGGAATTTTAGGACAGCGTATAATCACGGGTCCCACGCCATTTTTTTTACTTCCATTACCAGAAGGTACGATATTTTTCTCCCCCGAAAAAATTTAGAGGTCTCGGTCGGGAATTGAACTTTCCTCTCTTGACATAACAGACGAGACGGCTTTCCAATTTACCAATATTTTGTATGCAGGATTTGATACTTGTGTATATTTACGAACCAAAATAGGAAATGTCACCGTACGTCAATACGTTGCAATGTCATTCGTGTTCTTCCCCCATCATGTGACTATGACTTGGTATGTACATAGGTGGCTACGGCTGACGTAATGTCTGAAAACTGGAAGCAGGGCGGACTCGCTAGGAGGGGCCGGCGGAAAATCCCTGCCCCTTCGCCATAGAAGTCCGCCCCTGACTGGAAGCGTTATTCGACAGGACGGATCGGTACCCTACACGCCTACCTCGAGACGTAATGTAGAGCGAAACTCGGATTGCGTAATATTTTGATTAATGTGGCACTCTCGCCAAGTTCCCGCCGCGAAATTAAATTGTTAGACGCAGATGCGGTGGCGTTCGAAAATGCCAGTCGGGTTTTTCGTCCGCAAAACGCATTGAGAGTCAGGTGCGCGCTTACTGGCATAATTTGTCGGGACTCTGCCCACCGGCGGCAATTGCGGCATTTTTGCCATGTGCGCCGAGAAGGAGGGGGAGGAGACATTGGTCCCCCACCCGCATCCCCGGTGCCTGGATTCAAGGCCTAAACGTGGGCGAATGCTCGATTGACCTTTGTGTTATCGGTGTGCTAGACGAGTTGTGCCATGCCGCCGGTCGTTGTTGACGGGACCGCGTCCTGTGTAAAAAAATAAATAAAAATCTCTTGATTTTTCGTTTCGCGTATGAAGAAAGTGGGCTTTCTGGGAAAGGCAGTTTAAAAAAAAAAAAAATGGCAGTAGACGAAATGCACTGAAAATAGTAGATAAAGTACTTTATTTTTTTTGTCTGAAATTTAGACGGTAGAGACTTTATACCGTTGATCATAGGATAATTTTATTTATGAACGTAATGTTGTTTCAATACATACCAGTAAATCTGCCAATGTAGGCCCAGGCCCAGTAAATCTGTCCAGTAAACATAGCAAGAATCGTCTTTAAAAATGGAACTTTTTATTTAGATTTTCAGCTACTATTTTTATTCCTGCTTAAATTTTTTTATGATTTCGGGGAAACCTTTGTATTTTAAACTAATATTCGGAAACCTTTGTGTCTCCTAGCGCGATAGCCGATTTTTTGACAAACAAATGAAAATTTAATATTCCGAGGAGTATGGAAAGCTCAAATTCAATTTAATCCTATGGTATTACCGCTTAAGAGAAAATAATGTTAAATTTTGGTGTGTTACGACTTGTTTGTTATTCACCGGTTGAACTATACGAAATTATTTTCAATATGAGATTTTTTATGGAATTCGAAATTTCGTCCTGGTGTAACGTGTATGTGAGGGTATCAGGAGGACCAGCCAGCCAGGTAGATTTCATTCATTCATGCAAACCTTTTCCATATTTGCGAAACAGGTTACGGTTGCAACCTGGGAGGGCAGATGATCGTGCTCGGTGCATGTTCTTGTGTGTTCTCCCTGTTATGATCCTGCGGCTAGTGACGTCACGCTTTCCGAAAGCGAATTTTTAAGACCTGGACATCTTGGTTCTGTAGGGCAGTGCGTTTGGGTTTCGAAGTTGGGTTTTAACCCGGCAATTTGATGCTGAAACTAAAAGCACTCACTGTTGATGTTTGAATAACAATTTCAGATTGGTTATAAAATTGCTGCCAATATAAAGTTTTATTACAATAATTTCGAATTGATTTTTATGTCTTCGAAGTAATTATTATAACTACATTGTTGTTTTTGACTAGATTGATCAGTAGCGACTTGGGGGCACATACAACTGCGAATGGATTTTTTTTTCTTCCTATACGTGTAGTTCTCGCCTGCTTCTAGTAAACATGTCTATTCCATTCGTTGATTAATAAAAAAACATATTGTATTAATGTGGAAATGCACTAATATTTCAAATTTACAGTTACATGCGGACAGGCAGCACGGGCATTCAAAAATCTGTTTAGATCCGAATGAAAATGTATAGGGCGGAAGGCACGTAATCAGTTTGTGTTTCAGAACACAACCATCACTTCTCATTTCACTACCAATTTAGCGGATCAGTTGTGTCAACAGATAAGAGCGGCTGGAATGAATCATGCCTCCAGAAACAGCTACCAATTTAATTTCCTCAACAAAAAGGCCCATTCACTTAACCTAACATTCCACATATACGAACGGAGATAAACGAAGGTTGATCCGCTAGAGGCGCTGGCGTCGCATGACGAGCAATACCCCTGGAGGTTGTTCCTGGATACACGATCTAATCATGGTGAGACGGTCTCATGCAGTCCACCCAAGCGTTTGCCAAAGATTGCCGTTGGTTGTCGCTAATTCCGAAACTGCTTATCCCTCGAGCCGGTATAGGATGCGATTTCAAATTATTATTGTCAATCACGGTTGATGTGGCAACAAGATTAGTGAAAGGCAAAATCGATAGCGCCGACATTCACACTGATGCGATAGTTGAAGGAGTGCTCCCCCTCCTCCCCTCCTGCTTCCCTCAATTTTATCTGGTTACGCGATGGTGACGCGGGTAAATAATCCCAGGATTCAAAAAATTTCGCTCGCCCCATAATTAATTATTCTCCGAATGTCAAGAACATGCACAGAAAATCTGCATTATTAATGTTTCTCGGCCAGATGCAGTCTCGCTAACCTCCACCACACTGGCGAATACACTGTACATGATGTAGCGGATTAGGCCCGACTGCCAAAGTAGCGTTCCCGTCGAGAGGAGTGGACGGGTGAACTAACACTGACCCTGACACTGAAACAAAGGGAGGTGCAACTAAAGAACGTCTGGGGGCCGCATCAGATAATACAAATAAGTGTGGGGTTTCAGGCAAACGTCAGGGACTAAAAGTCAATTTACTTGGACTATCCGATTATTAATGGACTTTTTCATGAGTCCAGGATGCCTTTGAGTCTGAGATCAGGAAATATTCGAGTATAACAAATGAAGTTTCTAAAAAAAATCAAGCCAAAGTCCATTTTACCTAATTAATTATCTGATTAAAGTCTGTGGATTAAGGAATGTTTTTTAATGAGTCAAAATGTATCTGGATTGGTGATCGGGGAATATTTACGGAACCAAAGAAACGAAAATCAATGTTAAGTCCATTAAACCTTAGATATTCGCTTGAGTGTTGATATTGCATTGTTAAACAGGTCTTAACATTTGCAAACTTGCTTGCCCTTGTTACTTTCAATTGAAAATTACTTTTGTCATTTGGCTATCGGCGAACTTCGAAAGCAAACTCGTGGCTGTTTCACTCAATTTAAATATGCAGGGTGGTTTTTATCGCGTTGAAATAAATATGTATTTGTTTGGTGTGGCCTATTTTTCAAATTTTATATTGTCAAGTCATTGGGGTGGGGTGGTTACGTTGTGTTGCAAGTTAAATGATATTCGTCGGATGACCCAGTCGCCTAAGAAAATGACTGGAGGAGCTTTGAAATAATTTGTTGATCGAACAATGCTATTGACGGTCATGCAATGATTTACGATACAGTCCTCTATTTTTTTTTATCAATGATCAACCTTTGTGTTTGCGATTGCCTGCCAGATTCGCCTTATCTTCGCCACTTGCCCCTGACGTTCTGTTGGTATCCATCGCATATCTGTAGATTGTGTTTGTTGATTTTTCAGCTCATTTGGGTAAACACCCTGCGACGTTCTCACGCGTTGAGCTATTCGGCGTCACCGATCAATTCCTTTGGTCGCGTCAGCTTCTTTCTAGAACCTTGAAATCAAACGCCACCACGAATCGACGTAACAGTAGCCAGATCAAATAAGTCTTCCTTCCAGTAAATGGTACAATCGCGATAAGACTACCTCAAGACATTGACCTACCGGTCGGCTGATATATTTCTCGTTTAGCAGGTGTCGTCCAATCACTCCATAATAGAAAACAAAAGAATATACGAGTAGAACGTTCACCCAATACTTTATTGCCGCCATTAATATGAGTATTCGGTATATATAAATAGCTGGTCAGAGACCCGCACGTCAAAATGTCGTTGTTTTTTACTAGTTATGTTTAGCTTAACAAGCTTGATTGAACTAATGACATCTCACCCTGATTGGATAATGGTTACAAATTTTTAATGCAATACGTCGTGGCCCAGTCGGTATTGCAACCGACAGCGGTTCGTCGGTCCCGGGTTGGATTCCCGACGCGGGCTCCTGTTTTTTCGATCCTGATATACTTGTGAAAATGTGTCTCAAGACATTGCAAAAGAACCACGAGGGGCGGTACATAATCTCTTGAATTGATATTCACTGCAGTGGTTAGAAATTAAAAATATTTATTCTGTGCTAAAAGTTCAATATTCATAGATTTCTTTATTTTTCGATACGATGTTTTTTTTAAATTGTAGGCTGTGAGTCATGGGCGGAAACTGCGGAACGCAACTGTTACGCATTTGATTGCTACGCAGTTGATTGTTACGCAGCCAATGATTGGCTGGTCATGTTGTCCCCAATCAGTCAATCGGCTCGCAGTTCCAACTGCACAGGCGCAATTTGATCCAAAACAAATACCGGGCCAAAATTCGTAATTGGGACGATTGACGTCATTCTTTGATTTGTTTTACCTATTTAAAAAATATCTACACTACACCTGACAAGTGACGAGATAGAGGGGGTTGAGGAATCGTTCCAGTCGAGCGCGTTTCCGTCGCACACGACAGTGGTGCTGCCCGCCCGCGCCCGTTCCGTTCGACCGCGACGGCCACGCACTATCGGCAGCCGGGGGTCGCACGGATGGAGAGGGTCGCGTCACCCTTATATGCAAATGAGCCGAATGGAAATATAGATATTTTTTGTTCGGTTCGGCCCGCTGCGACTCGTTCAACTTCCGCTGACACCCTGACCTCGACCGCCACACCACCGGCTTCCCATGGCACTGGCGCAGTTTCGCTAAATTAATTCCTTCCTATTACTGCTTCTGTGCGGACGGCACGTTTCGTTTCTCTGGAGCTTAAGCGCGCGTGACGTGCAAAATTTGGTTGGGCCTGTACTCGATGTCGCCTTAATTTCGTAGATTAGTTTCGTTCAAGGTGGTTGTCAAATTTTTATCAGTCAGTCTGCGTGATGGACGAGTTGGCCACCGAAATCGATTTTTCAAAGCTAGACTCCAGACATCCGGCAGGTTGTTTCTAGGGATATTCACAGGATTCCTATCCACCGGGAAAGTAGGGAACATTCGTTGAAAAAGTGGATAAGTCAGGGAATATTCTGAAAAGACTTGACGTTTTTTTGTGTGAATTTATTTTTACGGTTAAGTGAAGTAATGAAAAAATTCGTTCTGCGTGCACTTTTTCCATTTCCTGTGTGTTATAATTATTATTTTTTAATTAACCTACTGTGGATCATTTTTTCTGTTAATTGCAGTATTTTAAGGAAAAATTATGTCGATCACCCACAATTTTTGGTTAGTGAAAATTGTTTGCCTAGGGTTTTTGGTCAAGGGAACCAACTAATTTTTAGTTATCAGAATGATCCTTGTGCTGCTTGTATTAAACAAATAGTTTGTCAAAAATTCAATATTTTCTTAATTTAAAATTACTCTTTTTTTTAAACATCTGCTCTAAAGATCATTCATAATTAGATCTCGCTCCATATGTTTTCGTTCAATAAGCATTTGCATTTCGGAGAGTGGTCTCTCGGATGGATACGTAGAACGTAGATACGCGAAAATTTGAATACGAACGGTTCGAACCGAATTTCACGCTTGAATGTGCAGACTAGAGTTGGCGAACTGCTGACGACGCTTAGCTTCCTGCATTGACAGCAGTCTCTCGACAGACTCTTTTTGAAGGGTCGAACAAATGAGGCTTGCCAATTCCAAACATATTCGTTGGTCTGTGGCAAAAATTTAGAGCGATCATCCTCATAAAATGACAGAAACACGCAGGAAAATTGTTAGCTATTTCACTTTATTCAATTTTTTCTAATCTCACTAATCTCTGTGCTGTGCAGTTTCAAGTTGTGCTAAGATGTAAGTTGTATAGCCTATTAACTGTCAGTCAAACTCAACGGCGTGTTACACCATGGAGCAAAATGTCAATAGCGTTAACGTGTACTAAGCCAACATCGAAAGGTTTGTGTAACGGCAACGCTTAATTCATGTCATTCGTGCCAATCTTGCTCTCTGTGTACTACAAGTGTCGTAACTTATCGTGGGTTGTTGTTGTTGGAATGCCATTTTTAACCGAGCCGAGTTAGTTGGCTAGCGAATGGCTTTTCACAGCCTCTTCCACGAGTTCTACAACCCCTGTCTTTGAGCATCTCGTTCGGACGAATTCCGTTTTGTGAAAATATCTGCTCTTCAGACAGAAAATAACGATCAGGTGCGCACCTTTTGCGTTGGTTCGGAAGAAAAAGGAGAATTCGTGACCAAAAAAGCCTTCCCCCTCTCCTATACACTCTCTCTGAGCAAATAATAGTTTGGCGGAGCATTGTGTGATGGATGTAGCAGGAACGGATCCTTGGATAAAAGCTCGGGGAACAACTGTACCACCACCGACACCGCCACCACCAAGCAACCGCGTGCAAACCCTAATCTATTTGTTAGATCGTAGAACCTGTTTCTGGGCCGGCGTTTGCCCGTGCTCTCGCTGCATGCAGCGGCCGATTGTTAAACCTGTATCGGGTGCTTGTGGGGTTGTTGTGCAGCCATGCGTGGTAAAAGTAAAAATCTTGCCAGCTTCACACTCGTACCTCTCCTGGGTGCCGGTCGTAATGAAGCTTGCAACAACACGACAGCGTCGTCTGGCGACAGGCTTTCCTGACGGGGACCAGTGTCTCTGAAGAATAGAATCAGTTTATTATTGCCGTTTAATTGTTTTTGGAGTAATGAAAAGCTCGCTGGCAAACAAAAATCCAATTGCCATGAATTTCATTACAAATGTTTTTTTTTTAATGAATCTTTGCAATTGATGCAATTATTTTCGCAGAAATGTGTTGTTGAAATGTGTAGTAGCTAAATGATTTTGACGGTCTTACTTTTGTTGAAAGTTTGTTCTGAATAAACTTCTTGACAATTAGCATTTGAATGTACAATTGCATGTTTTAGAAACGTCCTGCGAAATAACAAGAAATGAAGCCTGGGGACACATTTTGGTCGAAATCTCCTTATGGAGATTTAAACTCCGTAACGCTGTGATTGGCTGATTTGATGAC
>JAUJYS010006284.1:0-10435 GCA_033995665.1 Melogona broelemanni | reverse complement strand
AAAAAATGTTTTGACCAGTTGTATCGACGTTGGCAGACATGTGTAAACTGCAGAAGGACAGTATTTTGAAGATAATAATGCTTAAACCCCCATTTGTGTACGTATTTTTTTTATATGGCCTCAGTCTCATTACTTTCTGATCCTAGGAGTACTACTCGGACTAACACAATTTATGCCCGGTAGATTTAATCACAAAAACGCATAAATAAAATACCAAATTAAATATTCTGTACATATTGATGGTCTCCTAAACTCTAAACAATGTACGAACAAGGTGGATAGGTGTATCCCTGACCATTTGGGATGTTTTTACGGCAATAATTCGCTTATATATATATATGTAATACACCTATCAACCGTGTTCGTATAGAAAAATTATAGACAACAAATGACCACAAGCAAGACCTTAACATCAAATGTGTCTTCTCGGAGCGCACCGATCGTATTTTAAAAAAAAAACGGCTCGTATCCTCTTCAGTTATTTATCTAAACAATGTTTTGGTAGTTTTCGAATGTCAATGAAAACCCTTTCGATGATTCCAAAATCGCAAAATCAAAGGTGCACCACTTTTTTTTTTAGTTAGAGGGAGTTGTTAACTTCCAATTTTTGAATTTGCCCTCATATAACCAATTTTAGAGTGTGTCTCGATAATCGGGTATATGGAGACCATTGAGAGATTATCGGGTTAGAAGTTCCCCTCTTCGGTTATTTGAATGTAACAACCCAGATTTGCCAGCTGGTTGGAAATATGATTAAGTTTATCATGTGCGCTTTGAAAATGAGATCTGATTTTCCGAATTGATCATCAGGTTTCTTCTCAATTGATACAAAAGCTTTTCCATAAAAACTAAGTGTGGTTCTGAGCTCGAATTTCGACTCTTGCTTTGTGTGGGCGGTGTGGCGGTGTGGCGATGAGACATGGAGACGGTGGCATCATCCGCTCAAAGAAATGTCGAGAGAGCTGATTGGATCATCTGCGGCCACCAGCAGAGCTTAAATAACGTCGTTCGACGGCCAGATATCTATATCTTCCGCGTTTTCTTTCGCGCGCGTGTGCTAAGACCTTCCTTCCTCCTCCTACTCCTCACATGACTAGCCACCCTCTCTTCGCGCTCACGTTCGAGACAAAAGTTAGGTTATGTTCTTAGTACTATTTACGGCGCGCACCAACAAAAACAAGTTTTGCCGGGGAGCACGAGAAAGAGGGGGGATTGGGGGAGGGGGATGAGACGGGAGGAGAGGGGGGAAAGACTCGTCCGCCCTCCTCTCAGCATCTCTTGTTCGCTGTTTCGCTTTCTCTCTGTCGGTGGATATGCTGCCCCGAAAGAAGGTTCGCACGAAATGCCGTCAGCAGAATGCCAATTATCGCTGGCAAGATTTGCCGCCGCTCCCTTCATCCTTCTCCTCCCCCATCTTCTCCTCGAGCACTCGTGGAACGTTCACCGGTGGTGGTGGTGGGGTAGCCCGTAACTGAGTCGCTTGTGAAAAGATTTAAGGCAGAAGGGAGTGTCAACAAAGGGACAGCGTCACTCGTGTGTAGCCACTCATGGCTGTCTTCTTCGCTTTCGAAGGGACACTAATGGGAGCGAAATAAGTTTACGGTTAAACGTCTATCAACCATGCGACATGGTCGCATGGTCGCATGGTTGATAGACGTTTAACCGTAAACTTATTTCGCTCCCATTAGTACGAGGAAGAAGGGATAAACAAAGGAGAGACATCATGAATAGTCATTCACAAACTTATTAATTTTGAAACCCTGTTCGTCTTTTTCCCAGCGCTGTACCTGACCCCGTCCCTCTCGTTTTTATTAATTTTGAAGATTAATTTGTGACTAATGGAAAATAAAATCTAACCGCAAACTGATTTTGCTTCCATTAGTGTCCCTTCGAAAGCGAAGCCAACACCCACGAGTGGCTACACACAAGTGGCGCTGTCCGCTTGTTGACACTTTCTTCTGTCTCCGATCTTTTCACAATCGTGGTAGACACATGGAACCGTTGGTGATGGTGGTGGTGGTGGTAAGGCGATGCTGATACTCCATTGTTTGTAGAAGGGGGATAAAAGGGGTTTGGGTTCGAGTTGGCAAGTAGGTGGGTGGAGGGGATCCAATTCCCGCACTTACACTTTGATCGAAGAGCGAGCGAATGCGGGGGTGGGGGGAAAAGGGGGGCGTGTGTGCCCCACGTTCCTCTCATTCTCCATTTCCCCGGCATATTATTTCCGCGAGAAGTAAGAAATTAGCTAACGATCTAATTGCCTCCCGAGGTAAAACAATGTTTGTTGTCGAATCCAACTTTAAATATAAATTGGTGGTGAATTTGTGCACACGTACGCTCGAATGAACGCCTCTCTGTTGTTCATTTGCTTTGTAGCGGCAGACTGGATGGTTAAAAAATAGGTGCCTACATGGCGCCACTCTTGTTTGCATTATGATTGAAGCTGTTTTCCGAATTTGGGAGTAGCAAACTTGGATTCATACGCGTATTGATTTTACGCGCAAGTTCTTCTTGGAAAATGATATGTATGCTTCAGTGCTGCAATAAATTTATCAGCTTTGAATTTGAATTTCTCGTTCCGAGATTTCTTATCCACCTTCCCCAGTTTTTTTCTTCCAGAAATATCGTATTCAAAGGAAAGAGGCGTTTCGTTTCGCCAGTCTGTCTAAGTTATTTTTTCTAAGAATCTACTGAGCAAACAGGCTCTATTAGCTGTATTAGGAATTCGTGGAGTTTGCTGGTACATTTTGTTTATGGACGTCTCGTGATGTAAAATATAATAATTGCGCAAACAAGTTGTGTGCCTTTTTCCAAGAAACTATAAACCTGTCTGTACAACCAAATTCGCCTAATTATTATCTATGGCTTAGACTGATAGGTGTACAGTGAGTCAGTGATAAGGTTCGAGCAAAACATAATAAGTCGAGACATACATGTAAAAATAAATCGCCAATACAGTTTGGTTACAGTTTCCTTAATTTTTCTACGGTCAGTGAATATAATTACGGGAGATTGTGTACCCTCTAAACGTTCTCGCATTGCATGGATGGGAATAATTCACAAACGCAATTACAATTACAATATTTACCCGCGAGCAGCCTCTTTCTACTTCCTAGGATCATATTTTTAAAATGCACTCTTCATCAAGGTTTTAAAAAACACATTTGGAAACAAATTATATTTAATATGAATTTAATGTGGTAGCTTGTTGTTTTCTCTTATTTAATTATTTAATTTCTTTGTTTGTTTCACTGTTGAACTGCTTCTATGGATATTTTATTTCCTTCCGGACCTTCTACGGGCGAACTTCAATCGCACAGCTAATCGTGTGGCCCCCCCGCGTTCTGCCAGTCCCTCATTTGCATGGTGATGCGGCCCGCCCACTTGACCACGTTGGCTCAGCGGACGGTGGTTGGATACTAGTAGGCGGGAGGGAACGAGAGAGAGAGTGAGGTCGGTCCTCTCCTCGGTGGCGGCGGATGCGTTAAACGGGGGTCACGTGATCTGCCTGCAGTGTGTAATTACCCATTAGGAGTGAGCGGCGCCCGCTCTCATGCCAGCTCGCCCGTTCGCATGTGGAGCAAAACAGTAGCGTCATCTGGCGGCACTGCTCTCCCCACCACTCATCTCGATCATCGACTAATCATGAGGTCAAGGAGGGTGGGGGGTCGACCAACGAGTAGCACCTGCTATCAAGTCTATTTGTGGTTACGGCGAGTCTTTAGGATTATTTTTTATTGTACCTCGATAAAACGAATAACGCAAGGAAAAATTAATTCGAACAAGCAACTAATTTTAATAACCCCTCCGTAATTTTAATAACATAAAAATCCTCCTAAATTAAAATTTAAAATTCCTCATTAAATAAACTCTTCCTAATTTGAACAACATATAGGAGTATTCTGGAGTACAGTAAGAATGGAAAAAATTCATTGAATAAATACATCAGCAACTTTTTTAAATGATCAACAATTCGATGCAACTATGCTTTCGTCAAAGAAGACTGGTCACTCAGTCATCCATCAACGATGACTTTCATCTCTTCGTTTACCTTAAACCACTGTCCTCTTTTCCAGTCACTCCTTCATTCGGATTCGTTCGTTGTTAGATACGGGCAATACGGCGGATAAGCCGGCAGAGTCCGTGCTGCAGGGTGAGGAGGAGCCTTGTCGTGAACGACAATAGCCGATGACAGCATTCCTCGTCTCTTGTTCTGTATCGTTGTTCGTTGTCATTGAAGAATGTCGCAGTAAGAAGCTCAAGAGAGACTGTCTGTTTGCGAGTGACGACAAGGAGGTGGAAGGTCAACGTTGTATAGTTGGTTGTATGATCTCCTTTGATAGGTAAACTCGTTTCACGGTAAGATTAGCTTCTTAATCGAAATGGTGATTGCTTTGAGAAATAACTGAGTTTTGTGCTAATATTTTCGAAGTAAAAAAAAAATGTTGCTCGTAATTGTACTGGAATTTGAAAACAAAATATCACTCTTATAAACGCGAGTTGTACACAAATATACCATGAATGATCTCAAGCACGAGCATATTTTTTATTTGATTTCGAGCATATATTTTCATTGCACATCATTCGCCAAGCCGGTCAATACACAGTTATTCGTATTTATGGTGATTCCGTCCTGTAGAACTCGAGCGATCAATTATTTGTCCACATTTTTTATGAAAGAAATTACTCGAACAAGTTGAATGGGGCCCATGTTAATCACGACCCTGACCAGCTTAGAGTGACCCGCGCTTAAATGACAAAAACTGAAACGAAAAACTACCGGCCACTAGGCCGGTAGTTTTTCGTTCCCCCTTTGCTCCCTTGGCGGGCATCGCTCCTTCCTCCGGAACCCATCCCCACGACATAAAGGCCCGTAATGGCGCCTCTGCTTTATGTATACGCCGAGGGGGCACTGCCACCCACTCCCACCACCCAACTACCCTCTCCCTTCATTCATCCCCCCCAAATGGCTTTGGCGTTCGGCGTTTATTAAAAAAGCGAGCCTGGCGAGGTGAACGAGAAGGAATGGTAGGGCCGAGCGCGAAGCAGCATCTCCTGTGCCAGCCTGCTTGCTCGCCCGCCTGCCTCTGCCTCTGCCTCGCTTTTCCCCTCCACTCCGTGTAATATCGCGCGTGTGTCGGGCGATAAGGCGGGACCTGTTCCCGGGCCAACACGGCGCCATTTATCCTTCCTCGATCTCCACTAGACCTCACCCGATTTAAAGGTGAACCATTCCTCCCGCCACCACCATCATCGCCACCGCCAGCGTGGATTCCGGATAAATGTACACAAAACATTCCTACCACCACCATCACCACCTACCGCCACCATTACCTTTTTCTCTTTTCAATTTTGCGGAATTGCCATTTTTAACAATACGAACATACGAGTTAGGACGTTGTTTATATCAAACTAGTAAGGGAGCAGGGTCCCGGGACAGCGCCGAAGAAAATAGACCAACAGAACCTGGCAAGTTCTTCATTGGAAATAATGTTAAAATCTATTATTTAAAGTATGGGTTGACTTTCTTTTAAGGGGTTTGTTTTGTTAAATAAAAGTCAATCTATACTGACTCCAACTATACGGATAACTTGCCAGGGTTCTGTTTGTCTATTGTCTTCGGCGATGTCCCGGAACCCTGTTCCCTTACAAGTTTTGCCATTTTCATTTCCCCTGGTTCGACTCGATTCGACCTGAATATAAATTCACGTCTCCAGTCACTTTCACTGCACATTCAATATCCATGTTTACCTTTATACTCGATTAACCTCCGCCTCATTCATTTCCTATGACGTTGACATGCAAAACGAGATTGTTGAGGTTTTTTGTCCACCTTCTCTAGTTTGTCCCATTCGATTAGCGTCGTTTCGTTTCAACGGTTGTTCCAGTTTTCGTTTCAATTTGCCCAACAATATTTTTGTTTTTGACAGACGACTGATAAGATTTCGGATTCAATTAATTCTGAGGTTCGTTCGCTCGCTCTCTCGCTACCTCCCGGGGGGAAATGGGGAGGGGGCGCCATTTGGCTTTGCTATTCGGGGTTGGAAAGCCTCCTCGATTGATAAAGCGTCTATTTTATTGTGTGCAAGGAAATAAGGGGTGGGGCGGGGTGAGGCAAGACGGGGGGTCTCTTGTGTGCGTGTGGGACACTGAAGAGGCGTTCCACTACGTCCAAACGTGCGCTATCGCATTTTGTCCGCGATCTAGTCTGGCGCTAACCTATCATGTCCCCTTGTAAGCACGCACTGGAAAACTATACCTACTGACGTGTATTGCGGGCAAGCGTCGTTTATTTGTGTGCGGGGCAGATTCGCGTGTACCGCTGCCAACGATACGAACAACGAAATACGGCCAACTTTAATAGTAGAACCTTTGCTCTTATTTTATCAGAGCTTTATACATCGCGGCCTTTGCGTCACAGAGGCGTTGCAGCTGCGCAATCAGAATTTTATACACACAAAATGGCGGAAACTCTGTTTTATTTTATAGGATGATTATTTTATTTGTATTTATCATTTAAAACAGAATGAAAGGCTCTTTCTATCCGCTCTTTCTAACCGCAGGTAAATTATTTCACTATTTTTCACTTGTATTTCGTAATCAATCACTAGTAGTAATTAAAAGTGAATCGCAGTCAAAAGTAAGAGCTAGAAGGGGAATAGATGATCAAATTTGAATGCGTGATCCTCTTAGGTGAATGTTGAGCCTCGTTTCTGGCTACCAGCACCACTGGCATGGACTGCCCTCCCCGTTCGAGAGACTGTATTAATCACACGAACAATTATACAGCAGCGGCGCGTGAGGGGTTGAGTGGTTGGGTTAAGCGCAGATCGTTGCGACAGTGATTTATTCCATTGGGACTAATGAGTGGTTGCTGTTTTGGTAAATCGGAAAACTTATTTTCTGCGCCGTGGTTTCCCAGAAATTTCACGGGCGCCCTAGTGCAGGACCCATGTTGGGGAGGCGTGCCTCGTGCCCTCGAGGGGGGTGGGATGGGGAAGGGTTTATGGGGGTTGGTCATTAATTACGGTTGGTGACTATTGAGCAGCAGCGAGCAATGGGCGTTCGGTTGACCGCAACAGAATCGGATTTGCTTTTCACCCCTTTGACGAGGAAGTGGGCTTAAATGGTAGGCAGTGTTGGGTTCGTTCCTTTTGAAAAGGAACCAGTTCCAGTTCCCGTTCCTTCGATGAAAAAAGGATCCAGTTCCCGTTCCAGTTCCTAAAACATTATAAGGAACATGGGCGTTCCTAAGTTCTTTTTCAAAAGAAACCTGTCACCAATTGACCCCAAAATCATCCAGAATATAGGAAGAAGTGCGCTCTATCTGGTTAGGTACTTTAAAGCGTTATCTGCCCGTAGAAAAAAAATGTTCAAGAATGGCTCCAAAACACACAAGTCGTCAGCCAGTGTTTTCTGCTCCAAAAAACGCGTTTGAAGTTTGAAAAATGCAAAACAAAAATTGTCTCAGAATGATCTTAAAATTAGCCAGGGTATAGTTTAAAGCATGCCCTATCACCCCACGTACTTGAAAACGTCGTCAGCCAGTGTTTTGTGCCCTGAAAACGCAATTGAAATTTGATAATGCGAAAAAAAAATTGTCACATCATCCACAATGCTGTGGAGCTTTTCCGTTCCTTAGGTTAAAAAATATTTATAAAACATTTGCGGACAAATGTAGATTTGATGTACACTGTGTACATGTAGATTTGAAAAATGCAGATCAAAGTTTTTGGCAATTTCTGTTTGATGCTGCAAAATTGCTCCGCTGACGACCTACTTTGGAAAATTTAAAGTTTTGACAAAGGAACTCTGTATACAGAAAAGGAACCCCCGTTCCAGTTCCCCAAAACATAAAACCAGTCACTGTCTTCAAAAATGAAAAGGAACCAAGACGTTCCTAAGTTTCTCCAAAAAGGAACCAGTTACTAGAAATGGAACTTTTCCGTTCCGTTCCTACCCAACACTGATGGTAGGGGGTAACATTCCGATCAAAGCGGCTCTGGACGGTCCCACTAGGTGTGTGGTAGCAACAGCCGTGTGTGACGCGCACATGCGGCGATCGGCTGCGATCAATTTCTGATCGATCTTCCAATATATAAATGAGCGTCCTGATGTCCGATCGTCATTAAAGTGGATCGGGAGGGTAAGGGGGAGGGGTGTAAGGGGGCGGGATACTCAAAATCCAATTAGCGCTTATTCGAATTTTCTTCTTTGGCATCGCAACTATGCAGTGTATGTTCGCGCATTCTCGGCTGGGCCTCGTCAATAATGGATCGCACCGAATATCGATTTCGAGGAACACGTCGGACCGCTCGTGTTATTTTGGCCCAGCGTCGGTGTGGTCCAATAGACTACAGCTGTCATCCGCATGGCGCGCCGAGACCCGATGGGGGTCTGTGGGTGGAGGGTGGGAGGTTGTGGATGTCAGGCATGCAAAGTGTTTGTCCAGTCAAGTTCCCGGATATGAGAGTTGATGAGTGGAGTATGGAATTTGGCTAATCTGTTTTCCTAGTATAAACTACACAAATCGATACAAGAGTTACATTGTCCACTTCACGTACTGAACTTAAAGCGTTGCTTATAGTCGTGCGTGGTAGATACTTGTACTACTTATATAAACTAAACAAGTGACACAAGTGCTTCAGTGGGGACAATGAGGAACAATTTTCTCTCGTCAGTCAACATACTCGAGCGGTTAACCCGAACTTGAGTCTTGTCTCACTGTCTCGCGGGATTTTTTATTTTATGCAAGCTCTAGTCAAGTGCGGTGCGTTAGCAATTCACTTGTCAGGATTTAGCTTGCAACCAGCAAAGCCAGCAGCTTATAATTTTGGCGACCAAACGCAACCGTTTCAAAGACATTTGAGATAGGCGAAGCTCCATTCGAAATGGGTAAAGAAGTTCTGGAATATCACATACTCATATACCGTCCAAGACTACGTATGCGTAGAAACTTATCTGACGCAAGACGCACAAATATCCCAAGTGTCATATATGTTTCTACGCATACGTAACCTTGGATTTTATCAGAGATGAACATTTACTTGGATACGTCTAAATATCCTTGCAAATCGTATTTATCATATACCGTACGAGAAAAATAAGAATGCGCCCCGCTCAAGCACGCTCGAGTTTACGCTATGCTTAGCCATTTCGACAGAGGTATCATTCACCACCATTTCGTTTAGCCTGGGTGTTCCGACACGATGCGCTCGCCACGCCCACTTCACCCACGTGACTCGATCAACACAGCTGCTTCATTGTGGAGGAGGAGGAGGACACGACAGATTTATTTAAAAATGATTGAGTGTCGAACTCGTGGAGGTTATATGAGAAGTGGGGTAGTGGGATACATGGAGTTGGGGTGGGCGATCGATAGGGTGTAGATGGTATTCATCCACCGTCAATTTGTAAACGATGGAATTCGCTCGCCGATAACACGGACGACTCTACTCCATCGATAGAATGTTGCAAAATTGTTTTGGCGAGTCCGACGCCCCCTAGCGGCCCCCAGCGTCCCTAGAGTCTCGGACAGGCATGATGTGAGGAGCACGTGATGACGGGAGAGCAGTGTTTTCCAAAGTTTTTTTTGACTCGCAGAGGCCTTATTAGAACCAATTTCAATGGCGGAGCCCCATATTATTGGCATTTATTTGTTATTGGCGTTTCATTACTTATTTTATTCTCAATGAGTGCACCGTTTGGAAAACGAGGCCGTAGAGCATAAGTTAGGCCAGTCATTTGTTAGAGCGCGTCTGTTGAGGAGGATGAATGAATGGATGGGTGGTGCATTTGGCTCTTCTGCATATGTTTCATGTTGGCACGGCCACTGCCACATAGTTGCGTTAGTGGCGGCGCGAAAGGAGTGGTTTGGTGGCTGGGGGGAAGGGGGTGTTGGTAGGGCTCATCGATAAATCGATGAAACCGCAAAAGGCGCTCACCACAGAGAGCGAGCCTCAGTTGAGCCTCGTGTGTGCATCCGCGTTCTTTCTCTCTCTCTCTTACACTCATTCTGTCTATCTGTTGGGGCGGTTGTTGGCTGTTGCTCTAGCTGACTGCTTGCTGACATAGGAAACATTCTCGCTTTACGCGACTGGGACACTGGGTCGATAGATGGGAAAATGGGGGAACACTTGCACTTGTCTCCCAACCATCGGAAAGTAGGCACACGTTTCTCCACTCGCCAATACTATTATTGTACATATTAACCCGCTTTTATCAAACTGTCAACTCGAAATTAACAAACATAATATATACTTAGTAGACCTATTCCTCTTTCAAGATAGCATCATACCGGCTTTCGTAACCATCAGTGACATCATTGTACCCCAGCTTACTTACTTGAGAAATGGTGGAGGTCCTGTTTTTTTTTTGTTTTTTTTTTTAATTCAATTGCATTCATGCACGATACATTAAATGACAATGAGGATCA
>JAUJYS010006283.1:0-10435 GCA_033995665.1 Melogona broelemanni | reverse complement strand
CTAATTAAGAAAATAGTCTTGGCGCAACTAATTAAACGAGACATTCAAATTGACAGACGGAGCGCGTAAAAGCTGAGAGGGTGGGTGGGGGGGGTGGTAAGAATAACCAAGGGCCAACCGAATTACCAAACTCAATTTAGACATTCTCTCTCTATTCGTAAATCATCTTGGGATCATTCGAAAAAGTGGCGACCAGTTTTGGGAAGAAACTAAGCGTTCTTTTTTGGTTCGTTATCTTTTCGACGAACTTGAAACGTCTTAGTTCCGAACAAGGTTTTTCAAGAAGTTTCAAGGATTTTATTATCGCGAATTGTTGCCGTATGAACATTCCAAATGGTCAGGGATACACATATCAACCTTGTTCGTGTTTAAAAAAACGGCTCCTATCCTCTTTATTCGTCTTAATTCCTATTTAGAATTTCAACAAAATTCCTATTTTCTAAGAAGGTGTTTTGGTGCTGTTTAATTCCGTTTTTAAGGTTTCTTTACACTTATCTTTATGTTTCAACACGTTCTTCAAGTTTTAAAAAAAGTTGGTGTTGAAATGCAGAATCTTTCGTAGTGAAAGAAACAGAACATTGTAATAATAACAAATATAAAATATGAGGGGAATTAAAAAAAAAATAATTACGCATTATTTCATAATAATGAGATAAATGTTTTGTAAAGCAGCCCTTCTTTTATTGTTTCGCACCGACGCCATTTGCTTTTTTTTTATCTAATCGCACGTGCAACTTTGTACGTACCGATGGCTCAGTGGGTGTGGCAACATCCTTCGGAGCGGACGGTCCCGGGTTCGATTTTCCTAGCAGGCCTTCGTTTATTCGTTAGCCTGGGGTACTGGCGTCACCCCTGAGCTTACATTAGGGAGTCCAGAGCTTAGGAGTGAAGGTAGCCTGGCTGTACCAGCTACCATTCTCCTTCCCCTCCCTTCCCTACTCCTCACATAATGACATAGCGACACGAGGATGCAGTAATCTTGTAGTGATTGGCACTACAGTAATTTAAAAAAAAAAATCCTGGTGGGGTCTTAGGTGGTTGCGGTTCGAGATTAGCGCTGGCGAGAAAAGATTTTTTTCTTTATTCTTTAAAGCACTACAGGATTACTGCATCCTAGAGTCTCTATGGCGATATGTGAGTGACAGGAAAGGGAAGGGATAGGGAATGGCAGCTGGTATAGCCAAGCTGCCGGAGCCACCCACCCCTAAGCTCTGGACTCCCTAATGTAAGCTCAGGGGTGACGCCAGTACCCCAGGCTAACGAATTAACGAAAGCCTGCGCTGGGAATCGAACCCGGGACCGTCCGCTTCGTTAGATGTTGCCATACCCACTGAGCCATCGATACATACAATCCCATCGGGGCCATCGGGGTACATTTACGTGCAGGGAAACTGTCCTGGATCGATTGTTGCCACCCCCATCCCTCAACTTCACCCCTCTTCCCCTCCCATCACCACCCACTAACCCACTTGCCGCAATGCTGCATCGTTTTTGTAGCGGGGTAGTCAGTGGCGCGCGCGAAGCAACATTAGCTTTGCCACTCATCTAATTAAATGCACTTTTTTTTAACATTTGAGCATCGTAAAAAAAATCGACACTATGGATCACTATTCAGTGGAGATTCCTAGAGCTTCTGTATCCACGTGTAGCCAAAGCTTGTATACGATTACAAAATATGTTGATGAATTTCGTTTTCGGGATTTACTTCGAGAGTTTTTTTGGTTCCCAATCGTCGGACACACGTATTACTGTTGGATGCAGCATAATTATATTGAGCTGATGTGGAGTTAAGGAAGTGTGGTGTAACTCTGACTTTGACTTTGATATAATTATTCCATTTAAAAATAAAAAATCACTGTAGTAATCCTGCAGTGATTTAAAAAAAAAAAATGGAAAAAAATCACTGTAGGATAGTAATCCTACAGTGATTTGTTTTTAAATGGAATAATTATATTAAAACTTCTCGTTTCTTACCCCTCTTCTCGATTACTTCCCCTCGTGTCGCTATGGTGATATGTGAGTGGCACTGAAGGGAAGGGGAATGGCCGCTGGTATAGCCAGGCTGCCGGGGATCCACCCCTAAGCTCTGCACTCTCTAATGGAAGCTCAGGGGTGACGGCCACGTCGAATAAACGAGAGCCTGCGCCGGAAATCGAACCCGGGACCGTCTGCTTCGTAGGATGTTGCCATACCCACTTTTTACACCCATGCGTTATTTCAAACTTGTTCTGTTTCTTGTTTTTTTGTATATAGTTTCACATGCGTTTATTGTATTTATGCACGATATTTAAAAGTAATACACCACTATGGCTATCAATGGGTTAGCTAATTTTGATTTAATAAGTAGTCGTTCTTCAGAGATTTATGTTCCTATTATTTTACCTTTTTTGTTAAGTTTCAGTTGCTTTCAATTTCCTAGATTGGCAAATTTTTCTTTTTTGTCGTCTCGTGATTTGATAAAGATTATCCTCTTTTAAGAAATGGCATAATCCTTATTTTTCCCTTACTTTGTCATTCATTTTTAGTTACTTTTAGTTTTTTAAATTGACTAATCTAAATTAGCACGTGTGAATCACCGCAGAATAGTATCGTAATATTAAATGTAATTTAAATTCACTGATCTCTTACCTGAGTAGTGTGCTGTTAAACCATCGTATTACAGCTTATTTTTCAGTTAAGTTTCTTCGTTTAAGCTTTTAATTTAAGGCTCCTCATTTATGGATTTCATGTAAGGATCATCGAGGCTTTCATTAAAGACTTTTTATGTGCACCTCGTCATTTTGTACGTACCGATGGTTCAGTGGGTATGGCACCACCCTACGGAGCGGACGGCCTCGGGTTCGATTCTCGGCGCAGGCTTTCGTTTATTCGACGAGTTTGGGTTACTGGTGTCACCCCTGAGCTTCCAGAGCTTAGGGAATCCAGAGCTTAGGGGTGGATCGTGCAGCCTGGCTATACCAGCTGCCATTCCCCATCCCTTCCCTGCCCCTCACACATCTCCATAGCGACACGAGGGGTAGTAATCCTGTAGTGATTAGAACTACAGTGTTCAATTAAATGTAATGTGTTGCATTAAATTTATGACGGGGTTTTCCAATTCGTGCTAGCACGTTTCTGTGCACGTGCTATTAAATCCCTGCAATATGATTGGCTGAAGTTTTTCACGTGGGAACTAATCGTTCGCCAGCTGTACAGTGTTGCACGTGCCATACGTCGTTAATAAAATATTAGGCTTTAACAAATGAATTGCTGCTGCATAGGCCTTGGGGAACCTTTCTCCCCTGCCCTACCTTCTTAAAGACGTGCATGTACGAGTACACCGAGAGTCATAAGTATGCGAACCCCTCCCGCCGCAGCTCCGTTTCTCAGCTAATAATGACCGGATTGTTAGAAAATTTGGCACAAATACTTTTATATTACACAAAATAAATATATTCAGATATTAACGACAATATCAGAATATTTTAGCAAACATAAAACGACATGAACGGGTAGAAACGAAAATGTCATAATATGTTGTTTAAATTCGTCGTTCGTCAGATAAATAAAAGATATAATTGAATATAATAAAAAAAAGATAATAAACCTTCGTCATAGGTTTCAGGTTTGTCTAATCGTAAGTTCTGCAATTTGACGCAAATGATGACGGTTTATTTGTATATTTCTTGAGTCTAGCCAACTCACCCTCGTGTTATCCCTCGTTACGCCACGAGTTGACATAATTATTGTTAATGGACATGCATATCTTTAATTATGTTTGATATTTTTGGTGTCAAGGGGCATGCCTGTGATCAATTATATCTTTTATATTTCATTTACTCTTATATTACAGAATGAATGACTTTAAAATTTGTTAAGTTCAAATTTTCCGATACGAATTTTGTGAATTTTAGAGGTGGCGCTGCGTTAGACCAACTGGCGCGCAATGCATCGTCTCCTCTCTATTGATTTACAATGGCGTTCATAGAGAAAGATAAAATTGCGAACAAATTTCTGCGACAAAATAGAAGTTATGGTGCGATAAAGACGGCTCAAAATAGCTCAAAGGTTCACCTACACATGTACTTATTCTATATTTTGTGCCAAATTTTGTAACAATCCGGTCATTTTTAGCTGAAAAATAAATAATGAGAGATACAGGACAGGACTGGATGTAATCGACGAACTATAGCTGGCGAAGCTCTAAGCATAAAGCATAAAAATAGTATAGACCTTCACGAAATATAGAAAGCGTCGTTATGTGAACGAAATAAACGAAAACGAAAAAAAAAAAAAAACGTTCACATAATAACACATTGTGTGTTTCGTGAAGATCTATTCTATTTTGATGCTTTATGCTTAGAGCTTCGCCAGCTATAGTTCGTCGATTACATCCAGTCCTGTCCTGGATCTCTCATTATTTATTTTTTATACTAGACGACATTTTTTGCCGTTTACTAGCCTAGTTCACGGATGATGTTAAGGCCCATGCTTGTGGTCATTCGTGGTGGGTAAATGTACATTTTGTATTTTTAGCTGAGTAATGGAGCTACGGCAGGAGAGGTTCGCCTACTTATGAATCACGGTGTATATATATATAGTAGAACATTCAGTTGATGTTCTGTGTGGATCGATTTTTTGGGGGGTGAAAACTCATGTGTTTCGCTTTTAATTAAAAGTATTTGCCGGTTCCTGGTGACAAATTGTAACCGCATTTTTTGTCTCCTTTTTTTCTTCTTCTTTTGATCTCCGCTAGATGTCGCTGCTAACCGATCCGATCTTGCTCTCTGCCATTTACTCTAAATCGAAACAGCCAAGGCCGATGTCTTGATCTTAAGGAGCAACGGTGAGCACGTAGGACTATGATTTATTTACAATTTATTCATTTATTTTTGTCATTCGTAAAAACAGTAAAAAGTACGCTTTAAAAAAAGTTAAAAAAGTTGTTGTTGCTATGTCCTTTGTGTCGTCTCCGGACCCCGACCCTCGATCCCCCGACACCTGGTGACTTCAGGGAGCAGAAGCCCCACGAGTTTTCTTGGCAGAATACAGAGGTGGTAATCGCCATAAAATGGCGGTAATCGCGATATAGAGGTGGTAATAGCGATATAGAGGTGGTAATCGCGATATACTCGTACTAAAAACAAACATTTCTTGATTTTTAGACTATGAATCATTTCGATTACATGCTCAACTGCATATGCTCTACGCCTACGAAGGTTTAATTCTCTTACATCACCGTACAAATTGACCGCCGTGTACGAGAAACGATTCGTGACTTAGCTGAATTTCTCAAAATTAAGAACCGTATACACAGTATTTTATGTTCCACGACACCCATGAAATACAGGTGTTGGACAAAATAATATAAGGTTCCCAAGCAATTCTGTTTCCATTATTTTGTCCAAACCCAGAATTTATGTTGTTAAACGTGATTCCAGCAGTCTATTACAAACGTGTCACTTAACAATTGACATACGCCAACGAAACCTAAAAGTTTCGAGTCCAAATGCTATTGACGGCCTACCAATATTATAATATGGCGTCGTCCTTCTTAACAGGTTCCTCTAACATTCTATGAGGCAACGGGACCGTTTCGCACTCTATTCTTAAAATATCTGCCCGCAACCAAAAATAGGCCTACATCCCGGTTACATATTACATACTGCGCCTCAAAAAACGTTTAAAATATTTCTTTCTTTCTCGTGTCACCGCATTAATGACGACACACTACGTCTCGGATCGGACAAGTTTACATCGAAGCGATTCAATGGCGTTAGGCCTATTTCCAATACGTGGGACTTGTGTTCTCAAATAACTGAATGCTATTTTCAATGTGTACGTAAAATTCTGTTTCCAACCGGAATTGTCGGTTTTAACCTTGACTCTATACGATACCTTGACATCGATGTCTAACCTTGATTTGATGGCATAATCCGATACCATATGAGCTGAGCAAATAATAATTGATAATAATTGAAGATCACTTACGAAAATTACAATTTCAGAAGTACATATATATTGGTCAATCATCTAAAATTGCTTTTCCAACAGGAAGTGAAAAGCGATATTTTTCTTACTGTTTTCTAACGATTTGAAGCGAGTTAAAGCTATTTAGACTCTCTGTGTATCTCTTGGTGCACTTATAGAAAATTGATGAAATCAATTTCAAGGCGGTCATCTTCTCTGATTCTATGAATAAGACGATATAAATGTCATGCTTCTCTTCAGTAAATGTTCAGGTTCAGTTCCTGTGTGGCTCTTTTATTTCATTTAGTTAGTTATAAATAAATTATTGACGCTAACTGATTTATAAATTGATATCACTTATTTATCAATATAAATTGAGAATAATACATATATGTTAAAATTATTCTTAATTTGTATTGTAAATTACATTTACAGGGCTTTGTATTCGTAACAAATGATATTTGGAGATTACAAAACGCGAATCAACAAATTGAACAAACAATGGTCAGTCCTTAAACTTTCTCGACTAAAAAAATAGTTCTCACGTGTTTCAACATGTTATCGTTTAATAATGGCCATCCGAATGCCCAGCTAGGTACTGTACCTAGTAAGTCTATACCAATCCGAAGGGCGAAGGCTTATGGATATAAAGTCACAACGGGACACAAGGGGAAACTCTATTGACCCGCCAATAACACGCACACCACTCGGTCTCCAAAAATAAAGTTATGCCCGTAAAAGTTTATAGTAGACCGGCAATAAAGGGGACCTCGAGTTCTCAACTACCTGTAGCGCACTATAGGTTATTCTAAAATTCCCCGAGTGCCCTCCACTCAACCTCCCCCCCCCTCCCACCATGCACCTATGTTCGGCAATGTTTTCAACCGTTTAGTGCATCAACTAAATACGGCGTTCATGTTTTTTCCCATGGATGACGCCTATCCTCGTGAGACCAGCTAGTTTAGAGGAAATTGTGCATGACATCTGTTTATCAGAGAAGTCTTCAAAATATAAATATTTTTAAAGAGGTGAATTCAGCGAATTTGCACTTAATTTACAACTTAATTCCCAAGGATGCGACATTCGAACCACTGCTTGCAATCGTTTGTTCTCTAAATCCAGTGTTGAGTTAGTTTCTTTTAAAAATGAACCAGTTTCCGTTCCCGTTCCTCCGATGGAAAAAGGAACCAGTTCACGTTCCTCAAAAATAAAAATAAACCTAGACGTTCCTACCCAACACTGATTTGGGTTCGTTCCTTTTGAAAAGTAACCAGTTCCCGTTCCCGTTCCTCCGATGAAAAATGGAACCCGTTCCCGTTCCTCAAAAGAGAAACCAGTTCCTAGGAACGGGAACTTTCATTTCCGTTCCTACCCAACATTGTCTAAATCACATTATAGTCTGTAAAAGCCCAGGGAATGGATAAGATTATTTTTGCGATAAAAATACAAAAGCATGAATTTGGTCGAAATCACGATTGTTCACCTTGGGTGCAAAAGTCACGCGGCAAAAAAAAAGACCAGTATTACCGCATGGACACGGCCTTGTCTACGGGATGATGTACCTCAAGAGCAAGGTTCGGTCACATGGATTTCAAGACTGGATTTCAAGACAAGGCCAAATTAACAATGCTAACGGAACCAGGAGGTCTTTGGACTGGACAATCACAAGCGTGGAAATTATACTACCATCAAAATGGCTTTTGGATTCTTAAACAGCTCTGCCGACTAGCGGAAAACATGAACGACCCTGCTCAAGAATGGCCAGATTAGGGTCACGGTGGTCACCCAAAATACAATAAGTGATTGTCCAGCGTGTCAAAGCTTACTGGAGTACCTCTATGTTCTCAGGATATACCACCACCACCACCACTGCCACCACCATTACCGCCTGGGGATAGGTATTTCTATAGGCGCTCCGGCATAAAACGCATTCTTGGTCAATTTTCGAATTTCGATCGCCCGGAATCGGTGCAATTAGATTCGTTCGAATTATCCACAAAGCATGCGTTTCCCACCTATACAAACTTCACGGAGGCTTTGCCACAAAAAAAATCATGTTTGTACTTGTTCGAACTTCTGACCTCGTCTCTTTACTGGTTAGTGGTTACCTCATGATTTTGATTATTCAAAAAATTTAAATAAATTCAATAGCGTGCTAATAACTAGTAAATAAAGTATCTTATCGTGAATCGTACAAATTGAAGATTAAGAAAAAGTCAAATTTGCCAACCTGACTATCCGAATTGATAGAATAGCTAGAATAGATAGAATAGCGATAGCAACGCCATCGAGTGATAATGAGACACCAATACAGTAAAAGTACATACCTACGCAAACCAGGCCCGTTACACATAGCAATTTAAAGAGTTTATTTCTATTAGGTTGTTAAATTTAGTCATCACTCATCAGCTATCGGCAAAAGAGAATACAGAGCAGATCAATAAAGGTTCCATCTCTACATTAAATTTACACCCTAATACAAGTATAATAAACCGTCGGCTTCGCCTAAATGGCGCAATTACCCCCATCAACGAGGAATAATTTGCAAACGCCAATAATCTATTTTCGGAAAATCAAAATTTTTTTTTCAACTACCGTCGATTATTTCCGATTAGGCCCATACTTTTAACCTGACGTAAAAACCGAATAGCAATTAACACTTCCGTCATGTTGGCCGCAATTCCGAAATAAAGGCAACAATCAGCACCACATGAAAAAGCCATATCCACATATTCTCTCTGGCGACCGTCGCCAGTTGGCCAATTTCCAAGCAAGTGACTAATGGCGAGCACTTAATAATGAAATATTGTCGCCGACGCCGACGCGATCAACGATATCTTATTTAAATGTGGAGGCTAGGGGTCAAATGTAATTATTGTTCCAGCTCGCGCATTATTATTACTACTGATCATAATCAACATTTCCTACAATTTAAAAAAAAAAATGAATAAATATATTTTTTTCTTAAAAATCTTTATTTCTATTCAAACAGCATAAAATATTTAGCTTCTTCATCCCAGAAATTCTGCCAAATAAACTACATATCTTATTACCATGCAGAACACTTTAGTTTGCGAATACTAGACGCATTGGCGCCTCGTATTTTAAAACCAAACAGAGAAATAACTCACTAAATTCAAGCATCATTAAACTGAAAGTTATCCCTCCCTCAGTAGAGGTCAGTGCGTATCTCACGACTAAAACCACTTTAAACCAGTCAACTTGCAAGCTTGATTTAAAACGTCTTCTTTTTTCTTTTTTTTTCTTTAAGAAACTAAAATAAATTTTCGGTTCGCAGAAAGCTTCTCCAACACAAACAAAACTATTTTTTTTCCCAAGAACGTCTTGAGAGAGCAACTGAGATATGCTTAGAAATAATCTGGCTAAAACCTTAGGTTTTCCAGCAGACGACAATATTGCAAGTAATTGAGTACGTTATTCATTTGCGCTACAGTAAAAGTGACCGTGAATCGTGAGTTCATATCCCGTTCATAATCGCCAACTTATGTTCACCTTTTTTTGTGCTCTCGATAGTTATTTGAAAATAACATGCATTTAGAGCAGACGCTTTCCGAAAAGTTCGCCAAAGATATGTATGTTAAAGTTTTATTTTTTGTTTAAATGCGCAACATTTAATAAAAAGTATTTCAAACGAACGTCAACAATGCGTGATTTATTTCATCATAAGGAGACCTGCACATCAGTTATTTTTAAATAACTATCGACAGTTTCCTTGGAAGGAACGGTTTAGTTCATTTTTTTGAGGAACTGGAACGGAAGTTCCTTTAGCCATAACTTTCAATTTTCTACGAGCACAATTTCCCAACATGTGTCGACAGCAGAACAATTTTACAGCATCAAACAGAAATTGCTAAAAGATTTTGATTTGCGTCTGCAAATCGGCAAATGCCCATTTATAGTCATCATGAACATAATAAAAAATATTAAAAAATGTAGACAATTTTTCGATGCAGACACTTTTTTTTACGAAGATGCTCACTAGATTGAGTTCGAACAACGCCATTGGATTAAAGATTTGAGATTTGTTTAATTTACTGCCATTGCACATCAAGATTGCACGCTGGATTAGTACGTGCAATTAAAACGCTGCCCTTAAAATTACACTTCCAATAAAATGTGATGGCGAGGCGTGAGGTTGTCTGGCAATTGAACCGCTCCATAAATCGTGATAAGATTGAGAATAACAATCCGATTAAAGGGGGGTGGAGGGGGTGAATAGACAAGACTGACCGCCGGCAAAATTAACCGACAGGATACTTATACACTCTGTAATTTAGGGTCTTGTAATAATCTAATAAATTTACGATTCAAGTTGGGAAAAAGGTCTCGGGGTAAGTCGTGGGCGTGGCAACTTTATACACTGGTATAGGCTTTTCGCGTGATACCGTCATAGCTGGGCGACCTCACCTCAATTGCTGAGGTTGAGGTCGAGATTGAGGTTGAGGTTGTACGTGAAACTCAATTG
>JAUJYS010006282.1:0-10436 GCA_033995665.1 Melogona broelemanni | reverse complement strand
TCATATATCGCCGCAGCGACGCGAGGGGTACAATAACCACCTGTAGTGTTATTCACTACAGTGATCCGGAACAAAAACAACATTCTGTAACCCGACGTTCTGCGCCAGTATAACTAACAAGTGTGGTTAACAAGGGTGGTAACAAGGTGTGGCCAACAGAAACAATACTGCTTTCCTAGAAAAAGGAACCAAGGTGTTCCAAAGTTCCTCAGAAAAATAACCCGTTCCTATGAACGAAACTTTTCCGCTCCGAGCTTTCAGAGACTATTTTCAGAGCTAAGGATTTTTTATACTCGAGTATATTCATATTTCTAATGTTCTCTGCATTGACTGAATGGTGCATTAACTTACCATGTCATTTAATCTCGAAGTGTACGTTATTCTTGCGATTAAGATGACCAATGTGATCGTACCAAAATAGTAAAAGATTAATTGATACCCGCTGGATTTGCTCAGCACTCTGGCAAACAGAATCAGACCGGTCGCGTTGGCGCCAGTAGCCAGGAAACAAATCCTCGAATAAAATTGATCGCACGATTTAATGAGATCACAGATCAGTCTATGTCGGTTCATATACCAGGTTAGACTGGGCCTTGGCTCTTCCAGATATTCTTCCATTTCGGACGTTTTTTCTATTGTTTTCGGTGCTATCATCATCTTGCCGACTGACTCTAGTTGACGTAAGAGGTAATAGGGTTGCCTGGTCATGATAAAGTAGAAGCAATCGGCAGCATACGTGAAAGACACGGCAATAATCAGTGCCAGTGTGGACAAGGTGTAATTAATGGTGTTGATGTGAGTCCAGTTGAGGTACTGTGATGGCGTGATCGGCCCTTCGGCGTCTTCTTTAACGGTTAGTTGGAGAAAAACAATGTCATGGAAGGTGCCGTTGTACTTGAATATGGCGGTGGTGAGGATGATAGGTACTAGAATGGTCATCGTTGTAATAAATCGGACCCTCCGTCTAAGAATGGCCAGTATTGCGCATCGACCCCACTAGAAAATAGCGTGGTTGATTAGAATAGTCTCTTATGTAAAATTTTGAATTTAACAATTGTCAATAATTACTGTGATTTAGTCCCTGAGATTTTTTTATAAATTTTGATCCTTTTGTTTTTCTACTGTAGCTGTCAGTTCATCATGCTAATAGTCTAGCATTTGTGATTTCCTAATGTTTCTTAAATTTGAAATCTTCGAGAGGCAGGTTGTTTATATTTTTATGTGTTTTTGATAAGGGCCTACCAGTTAAAAGGCGCCACTAAGCGTTTCATTTGTTATTGAATTTTTTTTCAAAGAGACTTTTATTCTCCAGAAAATAAATAAAACCAATTGTGTTTAAAAACATTAAATTTGTTTTTTAAGGTTCAACCGACCCGGAACATTTTTCAGTAGTTTCAAATTGTAATTTAATAAAAATATTTTTTTCATTATTTTTTATTTACACAGTGCCCATGACTAGTCTAGCTCGTTGTAAACACTGAAAGGGTTTTTTATTTTTATTATCAAATTGTTCAAACAACGCTTTTTGTTTGCCCCTCACCTCGCCAACGAAGAGACATTTATTGAGGGGTTAATGCTTAAAAGCGTCTCCCGCGATTAAAATTTAAAACATCATATTTGACATTTTTTATTTTAATTGTTTACCTTTTTTAATATGGCAGTTTCCGGTTGTTGTTCATTAACTGCATAAGTCGCTCGGTGGACAATACGTCGGAGGTATGTATGCTTGGCGTCATACTGCTGCAGCGATGTCACCATGAAACATTGCTGGTCGTGGTTGACGTGGCAGTGAGACATAAAACATATTTTATTTAATAGAAATTAAATTCCTGTACATAAATAAAAGGTGATAAATACACTAGCTTTCGGTGGTGAAGTAATTCCACAAGGAAAGTGATTCAATCTCCGAATTGCTTGTGTGTTTCTTGTGTATTTATTTCTATTTGACTAGATGTTTGAAACATTCAACTAGTTTATAAATACACGGTCTTTTTGGCTTTGAAAACATATTTATTCGTATTTATTCTATAACAGAGGGATTATTTATTTATTGACTTCGCATTTAATTAATCTTAAATACGTGTGTATGTCTAGTGGTGAGGCAGTATCCGTCCTACTTTGTACTTTTCATGTGAGCATATTCTATCTTGGGGAAATAATACTATGCTCGGAACTAGTGACATATTTTTTATTTTATATTATTCCTGATCACTGTTGTGAATATTACTACAGGAGATTCGTTATCCCGCGTGTCACTATGGCAATCTCGATTTTGATGGTACACATCGACACTAAGAATTGGCGAAAATTTTATTTCACCTGGAGAAATACGAATGCAGAGAAACAGCACTCTTCTGTTGATTCTATCGTCTCTGTGATCACCATCTCATATCCGATCAGCACGGTCCTGTGCAGAAGCGTGAAAATCATAAACACTAGAATAGCTTTTCTATGCCAATAGCTCGAGCGGAATTCTGTCCTGCTGTACAAATCTATCCCGAACAATCGCAGCAAACGCAGGAAATATTTCATGTACGACATATCGGGGTCAGCATCCGCTTCTTGACTAATTGGTTTTATAACCGAGTTTTTGTCCACCGCAAAAATGTGCCCGATAATCGGTTTCATCTTGAAAAATGGTGCACTGACTACGAAATGTAATTTTTTGTATAACAGGTGGAGAGTTAGTCACAGGTGGCAGAAAGTCACTGATTATGTTAGATTAAAAAGTTTCGTAGATGAGCAAACGATGAAAATGATGAAATGTCATATGAAGAAGCAAACTCTTGATTGATGAAATAATCCTTCATGCGCGATTTTTATGCCAGAGAATCTGGATTTGTTGTGGACGAGTTTTATGCTTGAGTTCACAAGCAACTGTGTTTGAAATTCACACTAAGGAACATTTTTTCTGTGCATAGGTCATATAGAAAGTTTATTATTCCAATGTTGGTCATGTTCAAATATTTGTTCTTACGAGTTTCTTAAAGAAACGCGATGCAATTTAATTGATTATTTCATAAATTGAGCAACTGTGAAATAGGGCTATGTAATTGAGCCAAGGTCTCCCATTTTCATTACACGGGTAAGCATAAAAATTAAATGAAAAACGAACGACACAAAGAATCGATTGACATTATTTTGAAGTGTTTTAGGGCGTTTTATTTCACCATGTTACACAAACAGTTTGAAACTTGACGTTCTCAATAACTACAGAATATATTTTTAACGCAGTTTTCTTCCCCCAATATAGCAGGTTGTCACATTTTGCTAATACAGATTAATTACTTTACTGTTTAATTGACTCGCAAAGACAGTCTACGAATTTCAACAACTTATGGGGTGTTATAAAAAAAGTCCTGAAAATAATTTGATGAATAAAAATTACTTTTTCTGAAATATAATAAACAAATTTCAAAAATAATTTCTATACAATTGACTAATTCATGAAAAATATATCTGTTAAATAAACCAATAAAATTCTAACAATTATCAGATTCGATTAAATAATAACTTTGTGTAAAAGTCCCTTCTCTCAATGAACGATTAAATTAACTATGTTTTCAAACTACAGAATTACCGAATAGTGCTGTACCGAACTGTATCATAATAGGTAGATAGAGTATCTATACTAACTAAGTCTATTTTTGATGTGTCATATCATTTCTGATCTCGAAGAATTAAGTAGTATGTTATAATTGCACTTCCAATCTGTAAATAAAAAGAAAAACTATGTGTAAAATTCCTTTGCATTTGCCAGTACCAATTTGAATGCTTGTCATTTCAAATTTCAAATATTGGAACATAGTTTTTAGTAAATGGATGATGATTTTCCACAAAGTGCGAGGAGCTTTACCGAAAAAATCATGTTGGTCTTGACCACATTGACCCCTCCGCAAGTCATTTGTGCTGGTTTCATAGATACTTCGGAAAGATATAGTTGGTAGGCTCTGTGTTCCTGCAAATAAAATACACTTGCTAGAAACATTCAATATTTGTATTATGGCGTAGCGTGCCACATGAGAGAATAGATTGTAGGGAAACAACACTTACCTCATCCGAGCATTTCAATGTTCCATTCGTAAGGCTGGGAGAAAATATCAATGAGGACGCAACCTATTTATAAATAAAAGCAACAACTTTACGTATTAGTTTAAGCGCTGCAATTTATTTTAATATACTCTACTGCTGATTTGAGATGAAAAACGTCTCATTCAAGCAGTAACAAAAATAGACACAAAAGCAAAGTCATTTCCCCCTCCCCCCAACTAATTGAATTTGGCGATTCTATAATTTGGTACATTTATTCAATATTAATCAATGTTTTAATGCAATAGTGAACAATTCTTATCCATCAGGTACAGGAGAACGAAAATACACAATATTTCGACCTAAAGGTCGTTTTCACATTTTTTTAACTATGGAAATTTTTTATTTTTCAATAAGATTGCAGCATTATAAAATATTCAAGTCCTATACTCAAGGGATTTTGTTTGATTTATTTCCACTCTATCTTTCACTTGTTTTGATCTTGGAATTTCCGTTTCCATTTTACACGGCATATGGCCAAGTAATGCGTTCACAGTCGTCTTACCATGTCATTCAATTTGGAAGTCATCATTATTCTCCCTAGTAAGGTGAAGGCAGTAATGGAACTAAACAGACCCATGGTTATCTGGTAGGAATCCGATTTGGTCAGCACTCTGGCAAACAGAATCAAACCGGTGGCGTTGACCCCAGTAGCCAGAAAAGAAATCGCCGAATAAAATTGATTACACGATTTAATGAGGCCACAGATCAGTCTATGTCGATCCATGTACCAGGTAAGACTGGGCCTTGGCGTTTCCAACCACTCCTTTAATTCTGACGACTTTTCCATTGAGTTGGATGACGTTATCATCTTGCCCAGCGATTCTAGTTGGCATAAGAGGTAGTAAGGTTGTCTGATCACGATGAAGTACAAACTATCGGAGATGTACATGAAGGCCCCGCCCCCTAAGAGTGACAGTGAAGACAAAATGCCATTTATTGTATTACACCACATGATTTGCTGGGATTCGAAGGTGATTGGTCCGTCAGTGATGACTTCTTCGGTCAGTTGCAAATAGATGATGTCGTTGTAGTTGCCGCTGTAGGAGAAGGCGATGACAGCGAGAGCAATGATCGCTAGGGTGGCCACCGATATTGATCCCCGAATCCGCCATCTGATCATGCCCAGCATTCTGTCATGACTCCACTAGTAGAACATGGGGTATTTTTACATGCAATATTAAAAAAAAATGTTGGGGAAATTCCTATCTCTAGTGAATATCACTGCAAGAGATTCAGTACCCTTCGTGTTGCTTTGACATCGAACTAAACACAATTTTATTGAGCCCTCGTGTCTTTAAGGCGATATGTGAGGGTTCAAGATTAACAATAAATAAAAGTATAATTTGCAGAGCACTTGGGCAGAACATGAAAGTGAGTCATTCCAAAGTTAATATGCGATAATATACGGTATTAAAAACAATAATCAAATGAAGGAAAATAGAGAATTATAAATTTTGGAAAGGAACTAATACTTTTTGCAGTATTAGAAATTTGAATATTTTTAGTTTAATTCCTGATGAATTAAACATTTTTTTAGATAATAGCGAAATTGAATCATTGCAACAATAGAGCTTAAGCCGGGTCAGAGCTTAGGGGTGAAGGCACCCTGGCTATACCAGATGACATTCCCCTTCCCTTCTCTGCCCCTCACATATTGCCATTGCGTCACGAGGGGTATAAATCCTGTAGTGATTAGTTGTTGCCTGTAGTGATGCAGTGATATTAATTAAGAAAAAAAAACAATATTGCGTCATTGCAACAAGCTCGGACTTCCGTTATTTGATCCAGAGATTCACACATCTCTGGATCAAATAAAGAAAGTGCGAACGGGAAATCGAACCCGGGATCGCCGAACACGTGGTGGATTCTTGACCACTTAGCCGTTTTTCTGGCGCATGCTTTCGTTTATTCAATTCCGGGGTACTGGTAAAATTGTGCCCCTCAGACTAAGCAAGACAAAGCAACATGAGGGGTACAGATTTTCTCCTGCATAATTAACTACAGTGATTTGAAATAATAATAAATCTTCCATGCCTTTTTAGCAAGGGGTCCAATTCCAATGGCTAAACGGAAAGTGAATTTGGGATTGGTTACCTCTTTTAGAGATGCCATTTCAGGTTGATGTTTGTTTAATGCAATCGTTGTCCTGTGGATAATGTGTCGGAGCAGCGTGTGCTTGGCGTCATACTGCTGGAATGATGCCGCCATATAGCATTGCTAGTTGGGGGTGACGCGGCAGTTAAGACATAAGACATATTAATTTATAAATGTAACGAACTATTTTAGAGATCCCAGATCACTAACTGTGCGTGTATGGAATTGCAAACATTCCCGTTGCCTCACCTGCGGGTGATGCGGAAGTCATTGCGTGTTTTACGATATGCAGATATATTAAAGTGTTGGCTAGGAGCGGAGGTTTCTTTTCTGTGTACATAGTTCCTTTTACCATAACTTTTTAATTTCTAAGAGTACAATTTTCCAAAGTGTGTCGACAGTGAAATAAATTCACAGCATTAAAATTAAATTTATAAAGATTTTGACCTGTGTTGCGAATAGGCAAACATCCTTTAGATCATCTTAGCAAATGTATATTTAGATGATACATTTTTGCAACCACTTGGCATCCTTTTTTAAATATTTTTTAAACGAAGGAACGGAAAAGTTCTTGATTTTTTTAAAAAAGAAACTAGGTACGGCCAGATTTATTTTTAATGTCTGTAAGAACTGGAACAGGAACGGATTTCTTTTACTAAAAAGGAGCGGGAACTGGGACAATCCAACGGTTCTTACGAACAATCCATCTATAATATCGTGCACTTCGTTGGGTTTACCGAGCTTACCTGGAGAACTATGAATCCCAAGAAGCAGCACTCCTCTGTTGATATGACGCCATCTGTGATCCGCAACATGTATCCAATCAGCACGATTCTGTGCAGAAGCACGAAAATCAAGAATACCAAAACTGCTTTTCTGTGCCAATAGTGCGAGCGCAACTCTTTTTCGCCGTACAAATCAATTCCAAACAGTCGCAGTAAGCTCAGGAAGGGTTTTATAGGGCTCAGATTATGATCATCATTCGATTCGGAACTAATATTTATTGTAACCGGATTTTTATCCACCGAAAAATCTTGCTCGACGCTTGGATTCATCACGAGAAATGTTTGACTGTTTGACTGAATGTCTGACTGTAATTAATTTATTCGTAGCGGTTAATTCTTGCGAAAGATTAACGGGAAAGGCACACAATAATGTGAAAATAATATTCCGTTTGATTGAATTGGCAATTAAAAAACGCTTCGTATACTATGAAAAAAAAATCTGAAACGAGGAATATATTCTCAATTTCTAAGCCGGGCAATGTAAACTCGTTTCGAATTTGTTAAATAATGAGTTTGAAAGCTGCATTGTTTCAAATGAGCACCAAGTAGATGAATTAGTGTTACTATTTATACTTTTTCGCATGATTGACCTTGTGTAATTATTTACTTTTTCTTTCGAGTTTCTTGAAGAAGTGGCTTTAGTCACAAGTTTCTTTAGAAACACATCACATTTTAACTTATGATTTTACAAATTGATATTATGGCACGCATTGTGCTATGGCTTCACGTGTTCATAACATGCTCAAACAAACACAAAATTCAATGAAAAAGCAATCGACATTCCATTTAAGTGTTTCGTGGCATTTCTTTTTCATGTCACACAAATGCGATTTGAACCATAGGCATAATTGATTTTCTGTATGTTGACTGTGTATTTTCTGTATGTGCAATTAATAACACATGTTCATTCAATAATCAATTTAATAATTTCACTGTACAAAGTTTTATGTGTATAGTACAGGTAAATATGGTTTTCTCAATAAGCGATTAAATTAACATTTGTTTTCAAACTGCAGAATTACCGAACTGTACCATAATATGTGTAAGTAGATGGAGTATTTTTATTAGCTAAGTGTACTTTTGATGTAGAAAGTTTAAAGACACTATCGCTTTTGATGTGTGGTGTCATTTTTGATCCCGAAGAATTAAGTAGTATGTTATAATAGCACTTCCAATCTGTAAAAAAAAAATCAGAAAAAGCCTCTATGTTACATTATTTTGCAATTACCGTTCCCAATTTGAATGCTTGTCATTAAAAATTTCAAATGACGGAAAATCGTTTTTAGATTTCTAGATGTGATTATCACATAGACGATTTTCCACAAAGTGTAATAGGGTTAATTAATAGAATCAGGAGCTTTACCGAAAAAATCATGTTGGTCTTGACCACCTTGACCCCTCCGCAAGTCATCTGTGCTGGTTTCATAGAAACTTCGTTAAGATATAGCTGGTAGGCTTTGTGTTCCTGCAAATACATTCATACGTTTATGCACTCGGAAAGTGATGCACATTTCTAAAGTAAACATTCAATTCTTTCGATATGACAGTCCTCGACATAAAAAACGATCGAAGGAAGACAACACATACATCATCCGAGCATTTCAGTTGTCCATTCGTGAGGCTAGGAGAAAATATCAGCGAGGACACAACCTGTTGACAAATAAAAGCCAACACGTTACGTGTTAAAAAAAATACATCCTGCTGATTTGAAGTGAAAAACTTTTATAAAAGCAGTTAAAAAAATAGATGCAAAGGCAGAATCTTTCCCCCACCCCCCAATGTGAAAATAGTTTTCGGAAATGTTATATATTAGTATATTTTTTAACATTTTAATATATCTTTGCAATAAATAATATTTAACTAATTATGAAAAATCTATTTTTTTTTTTAAATCACCGTAGTGCCTAGTGCACAACAGGATTACTGCACCCTCATGTCTCTATGGAGATGTGCGAGGGGCAGGGAAGGTAAGGGATGAGGAATGGCAGCTGGAATAGCCAGGCTGCAGGATCCACCTCTAAGCTCTGGACTCCCTAATGGAAGCTCAGAGGTGACGTCAGTACCCCATTTTAAGGTTGTATATATATCAAGAGTGCTGTATATCAAATTTAGTTGGCAAAATATGTTACACTGAAACACAATTACATTAACACTAAAACAATATACTGGATGACTACTTAACTTTAATTATGTTTATCCAATTTTAATCATTATTAAAAATGACAAAAATATACATTTAATTTCATGGGAGTATGTAGATGTATATCAAAATGTGTACGCACAAAGTAAGATTTAGTTGATGAAGGATCACTTTTCCAGCTACATAAACTCTCGAACTGCCAATTTTCAACCACATCGTTACAACTCATGTTCGACCAGCCTTAAAAATAAATTTCCTCGAATTTTAGTAGCATCTCAAACCAGAGAAATCATCGATTCTAAATCTTCTGAGTTATTTTTCATCCTAGGTACCCGATTATTGGTGGCGTCCTCTGGTGGCCAGTCACCGCTCGACTACATGGCGTTATCAGGCTGCTGAGAGCTGGCTGTAGGCAGCACATCTAGCGTAGGGGGAGACTGCTGTTGTTGCTGCTGACCAGCCAGGCCGGAGGAGATGGGGGCGTCGCCACTGTCACTGATCCCGGCGGCGATCACGGCCTGTTCTTGTTCCTGGTGTATCTTGTGCTTGACGCCAGCGCAGTAAATAACCGGGCAGTTGGTATCCTGCAACAAATGAGACCGACAATTCATTCGATCAGGATGCTAAACCTCGTTGGAACTGGCCATCGAAACGTTTTTTTTAGTAAATCACCGTAGTACTAATCACTACAGGATTACTGCACCCTCGTGTCTCTATGGAGATATGTGAGGGGCAGGGAAGGAAAGGGAAGGAGAATTGCAGCTGGTATAGAGCCAGGCTGCTGGATCCACCCCTAATCTCGGGACTCCCTAATGGAAGTTTAGGGGTGACACCAGTACCGCGGCTCGTCGAATAAACGTGAGCCTCTGCCGGGAATCGAACCCGGGACCGTCCGCACCGCAGTCGGAAGCATTACCGACTGGCCTAAACGACCGTACTATCAAATCTGTTGTAATTAAGCATTTGAGCTGAGAATTCGGATCCGAAATTCTGCGCCAACGATATACATAATCATGGATTCATAAAATAAATCCTAGTTCTACTTTTATAATATATATTTTTTTTAAATCACCATAGTGTCTAGTGCACTACAGGATTACAGCACCCTCGTGTCTCTATGGAGATATGTGAAGGGAAGGGAAGGGGAATGGCAGCTGGAATTGCCAGGCTGCAGAATCCACCCCTAAGCTCTGGACTCCCTAATGAATTTTCGTGTCTCAATGGAGATATGTGAAGGGAAGGGGAATAGCAGCTGGAATAGCCAGGCTGCAGAATCCACCCCTAAGCTCTGGACTCCCTAATGGAAGCTCAGGGGTGACGCCAGT
>JAUJYS010006281.1:0-10437 GCA_033995665.1 Melogona broelemanni | reverse complement strand
TGTGGGTGTGGGTTTTGGAGGGGGGGGGGGATAACCTTATCTTTGTTGGGGGAAAAATCCAATGAAAATGAGTTAGTTTCCAGTATGGAACCTTGTAATCACCACGTCTGGTGTTGACAGGAAGGGGAGGAGGGATGACTGGTATGGAATTGTCCAACCACCTGCATTCATGATGGGTTCCAGCCGTCTCATGACCTTGACTCATGTTTCCCTTCTCTTCTGTGTTCAGGCTCACGACAGCCCCGAGGGCCTGCTCTACGGCGACTCCCGGGTCCCGTCCCGGCATTTCGGCGTCGACGGATACCAGCCACCCCAGCAGCAGCTGCAGGGCGGCGCCAACAGTCCGGTTTCCGGTTCTGGCACCGCCGCCTCTAACTATGACATCATCCAGCGGATCAACGCCCTGCTGGACAACTCGGTCGATTTCGGCGCCGACCCGAGCAGCCCCCTGCAGATGCAGCAACAGCAGCAGCACAATATCAACAACAATGCCGGACCAGGTACGCATCGTGCCGGGAGACACGCTTCCGGTTTTTTTTTTAAATGAGTGTTATCCAGTGTTAGGCTCGTCCCTTTTAAAAATAACCAGATTCAGTTCCTGGAACCCTTTCCATAATTTCGGAATCCCTTTTGCCGTTGCTCATTACTTGGCTAAAAATGGTCGGATTGTAATTAAGTTTGGCACATATGTGGAGTAAATCATTGCAAACCAATGTGCTATTTCAGTTTTGTTAAAAATGTCCACCGGCAGCAGCACCGCCCGTGCGAAGTTGGTAATCGCTATTTTCGCACTGACACATCAATGTACGCTATTAATGCATTGCGCGCCAGTTGCTCTATCGCAGCGTCACCTCCAAAATGCAAAATTCGTAGCGGGGGAAATTTCAATTTATCAAACTTCAAAAAGTCATTCATACTGTAATACATTTGTGTTAAATTACGTTGTTGTCGTTATTGAAGTTTATCTTTTGGTGGATTATTTTAATTGAACTTTTTGGACATTTGGTAAAAGCATTTCTCGCTGATTAGTCTTTAAAATTTATTTAAATTTTATTTTTTGGAAAATATATTTTCATACACTTGTAACGTACTAAACCGCTAGGCACTCGAGTTTGGATTTTAGCCGGATGCTTTCATCCCTGAAGTCAACTAATGAATTGCGGAAAAGTAAATTTCAAAATACAATCTAACTATTACTACCATTCGTAATTGGGTTAGAATAAATCAAGTGAAAAAGTGTTCTCGTGTCATTAACTAACTCATTATACCTCGAAATTGGAGAGCTGAAACAGAAACCCTATTTTATTTCTAATTTTTGAAAATAATCTACTCACTTAAAATTCGCTCCTACCCATGTACGAATAGCTTTAAATCTGATATTTAATATGTTCATCTGTAAATGGTTTTTTTTTGTGGGATACAATTGGGTTGGGTTGGGTTGGGTTTGACGACGAGTAAATTACCCGTCGCCGTCACTCCCAACACCGGACAGGTGAAGGGAGGAATTAACCATCCCTTAGCCAGGACCGAGGTCTCAGCTATGAGGGATGGGGGGAAGAAAGAGGGGGGAGGAAGAGGGAGAAGGATAAGAGGATTGGATTGGATACGAGTGCGAATCGCAGCTCGTTCCCTGAAGGATTTAAGATCCTCCAAAATATGTTTTCATTTCACCCTCAACAGAGGGTAGAAATGAAAACATCATCGCCACATATGGATAACAGTATAGGACAAGTTTAAATGAAGAAGTACACCCATAGGTCACTTTATAAAAAAAAACATGGTAAAAATTAAATTATTTAAAGTTCAAGTTCGGTGAGAAAATCAAAATATATTTCAAATTAGGAAAAGTATGCTTGAGCCATTACAAACATCCATATGTAGGTTTAAAATTCTTGAGGCTGGAACTGTTTGTAGTTAAATCCAAACAGCTTCGTCTCGCTTTTATTAATGGAATGCGAAGGAGAGTTGAATTCATCAGAACAAAATAAGGGAAAAGAATTGAGACTGACACACACATGATTGTCAATAATGCATCAACGAAAAACAGTCCCGTTTATCGGGCAAAAAGAAAAAGAGAAAAATGTATTCAACTCGGTAAAATGATTATCAAATCGACGAGACAAAACAACAGGTCACCAGGATTAATCCCAGTATTCAAAGACAAAAAAGATCTATCGCAAACCAGCCGCAAATCTTTACCGTAGAAAATATCGAACACCTTTGGTTCTCCATCTTTAAGTCGTTTTACAACTTCTTTAAAATAAAATACAATAAACCATATAAAATAAAGTAAAGTAAAACCCAGCTGAGAAAACCCAAAACCCGAAAACCCAAAAAGTGACCAAATTCTATCATCCGGGGGTGCAGTCGTCGCAGCTGTGGAAGAAGGAGATGCTACGCTTGTTGTATTGACCAAATAAAATAAAATAAAATAAAAATAAAAATAAAATAAAATAGGATGGTTTAGGTAATAACATCTATCCTAATGGGGCTTGAATAACAAGACCAAACTCATTCTCTCAATGTTTGTCAGTCGGAGTATCTGAATAAAAGAAATCCCCAATAATTATTTTGCGTACACGTCGTAAGCAGTACAATATTTCATCCAATAAATTCACAATACTCAAATTCCCAATAATTCCCAATAATGAATTATCAGAAAGTTATATCAAATGTTGCAAGAATAACAAGACAACAACTCATTCTAACAATATAAGTGACGTATCACGCTAAATCCGACACTGCAAGAATATCAAGACAGAAGTTCGGTAACACCATGATCATCCCCATAAAGGTCCCGGCAAAGCCAACACAACAACACAACATCACCATCAACCAGGTCACGACTATCTGCAAAAACACCAGATATCAAATCACTTATTATCCTCTTCGACAATACCATATTCTAAATAATATCAACTGAAATGTTAATCGATACACATTCCTTTGGAAAGTATCCGAAACAAAATATCGCATATGTGACTATTTATGTTATGTTACCAATCATTAAAATTCAAGAATACTCAGTCACTGTCTATATATGCAAAATTCGCGAGAGGGACATAAGCAGGCCAATGACCTGCTAAAGGCTTAATGCCCAGTTCATCGATAAAACACAATGAAGGATTAGAAGAGTCATAAAGATACCGAAATTCGGTTTTCAATCTTGTCTTGAAACGACTCTTCTTTAGTTCGTCAAGCCTTATTCGCAGCTGGTTTGCAACGATCCTTATCTGGTCACCCGGGGACCTGATCGACTGTCTCTTAGCCCGATCAGGCATTTTATAACCATATGTGTATTCATCATTATCATTCATCAAATATCTAAGTTTCTCATAACAGAATTCGCTATTTTTACCGTTTCCCATCATAAGTAGGTTCCTTTTATATATCTTAATAATTTGTGGTACGTTAATCTTTGCAAACAGAGCCAATGATCCCGCATCTATATGTTGTCTCATTGTTGTATTAGTTATAACCCTCAAACATGATTTCTGAATTTTAATAACTCTATTAACCTGATAATTAAACGTTGATCCCCAAAAAATAACAAAAATTTCAATATGTGATATAAAAAGTGAGTTGTATAACAAAATGCGGTACCTGAGTGGTAAGAAGGGGGATGCTCTTTTAATCATAGCATTAGCAGCCCTGAGATTAGAGCAAAGACGATCTATATATTCTCTACAGTCCAGATCCCTAGTGATAATGAAGCCCAAGTACCTAATCTTATCCACACATTCAATCTTAATATTGCCCATTTTAATCCTAAGATGACCGTACAATCTATAACCAAAGAACATAGATTTTGTTTTCTCAGCGTTAATTTTTAATCCATTACGATCAAACCAACCAGAAACCAAATCAAGATCTGTCTGCATCAAATTATTAACCTCATCAAATTATTAACCTCATCAGAATCATTTGCCTTGAGCAAATAGGCAGTATCGTCCGCGAAACCAAATAGTTCCCCATGGAGATCCAGATTAAATAAATCGTTTATGTACAGTAAAAATAGTGTGGGACCCAAAACAGAACCTTGAGGCACCCCGCAACTCTGTGTAAATTTATTGCTTCTCAAATTCCCCATTTTCACACTAAAATATCTTCCGGCCAAATAACTAGACATAAGATCAACAGAAGAGTTAACAAATCCATATTTCTTTAACTTGGACAACAGCATTTCGTGGTTGCAACAGTCGAAAGCCTTCGCAATATCCAAAAAGAGTGCTCCTGTTTTCCAAGAATATTTGTCTAGGAAGTTTCTTGCAGTGGTGATAAATTTATATAAGGCCCCCTGAATATTACGCCCCCTCTGAAAGCCAAATTGTCTGAAACTGATAATGCTACCCCTATTAAGATAAATATCAAGAGATTGTTTTATAAATACTTCAAATACTTTGTGGATAGAGTTTAAAATCGAGATTGGCCGATAGTTCTTAAGTAAATTAATATCCCCTCCTTTATATAGAGGAACCAAAGTTGCTTCCTTAAATTTGTTGGGGATAACAGAGTTAACTATAAACGTGTTGAATAGGTGTGACAACACCACAGACATGGCAATTTTACTATCAATAAGAACTCTCATAGGTATTCCGTCGGGACCAGGTCCTTTACGACCATTAATAGTAGAAAGTATTTTAAAGATATTCTCAGATTCACAATTATAAATACAAAAATTAATAGGGACCAAAGGATCGAGGTTCCTTTCAGCGAAATAGGATTCATCTATGTTACACTCTTTCGTAGCGTTTGGTCCCACTTCCGAAAAGTAATTGCCAAGTTCATTAAGCAAATTAGTATGAAAATTGTTTGAGTCTGGACCGGATCCATCTTTTAATTTTAATGGATACTGTTTAAAAATATCTCCGCTTTCGCCTTTACAAAGATTTTTTATATACGCCCATTGATGTCTAGATGATTTACTATTTACAATAAGTTCAGCGTAAAAAGTAATTCGGGCTTTTTTGATAGTTTTGTTAGTTAAGTTGCGAAAATTATGAGCATATTCCACAAGTCTAGTTCTATTTGGAAAGCGTTTGGCCATTCTCATTAAAATGTTTTTCCTCGTAATCTGCAAACGAAGGCTTCCAGTCATCCATGACTTGTCCTTTCGTCTCCCACATCTGATAGAAACTTCAGATTTTTTCCTTATAGTGTCATAGATATCATAAAATTTATCGAGTGCAAGATGAGGGTCTTGAATGTCAAGAAATAAACTCCAGTCTTGAAGCATCAAACCTCTAACCAGGATGTTTTTATCAACCATAACTAAATTAGAATTAAGTTTAGACAAATTATCCTCATAGGACCCAGGTATCTTCCAAATATTGTATTCATCCTCAATAAACAAACATGATATCCCGAAATGGTCACTAATGTAGATTTGGTGGATTATAACTTTAAATATGCCATCAGGATAATTATGTAAAATATGGTCAATTATTGACTCAGAGTGAGATGTAACTCTCGTAGGAAGATTCATAAGTGAGTGAAATCCCTTTTCTGAAATAAGATTTTTATAATTCTCTGAAACTGTTAAACGTTGAGGATCAAATGAGAGATCAATGTTAAAATCACCAACAAACAAAACTCTATTCGTTTTATCTGTTTCCATAAGTTGCGTAAATTCGGAAATAAAAAGATCTTCGGATATTGTATTTTGGTTAGGTCTTCTATAAATAACCGAAAGTTTCGTGGCCTTGCCTGATAGTCTAGAAATAACCAAACCTGAAAGCGACTGGAAAGTAGACCAACGATTGACATCATCTCCATTCGGTGTAAATGTAAAATTAGAGCCAATTCTTAAATATATTGAAATGCCGCCTCTCCATCCCACACGATCCCCAGCAATGAAGTGCTGAAATCCAGGTATCCCAAATGCAATAACATTCGATTCCTTGATAAAGGTTTCGACTAATATCAGCATGTCCAAATAATTAGCTCTATCACCAAGTAACAACAATAATTCATCAAGATTCTTGGCTGTTGATCTGATATTCAAATAGAAGAAACTGAACTCTGAGTTTTTACAATCATTAATAGTCAATTCATTTATGCCAAGATCAGTCGCATTAGATTGAGGAGGCGGCAAAAAATCATTATTATTTTTTTTGATAAGAGATAAACCCATACCAAAACCATGAAGTACCGTTCATCATTTCTTCCACAACATAAACAATCTCAAAGATTTGCTCATAATGAGGTGTGTAAATTTCATGAATAAAATAGTTGATGTTTTCCAGTTGAATAGTCCCATCGTATAAATGAACACTCACCATCATATTGAGGCCAACGGAAGCTCGTTTAATAAACATTACTGAAAAAAACCATAACTGGGCAAACACGTCAATCCAGAAAATATGCAGAACCCAAAAATAAAACAAAATATGGGTAAACACTAAACAAAAAACAGTGAGTAAATCCGCTAACTGCAGACTAGGAAATGACATTCTATCTAAGTTCCAAGAGAACCAAAAAGTAAACTTAAATCCACGGGAAAGAGACGACTGCTCATCCGCAGTTGAATTCAATTTATGCTCCAGAATTACTTCTTTTTAATATTCCCCCTCGTACTCCGATCACTCTTAGTCCTGTCACCATCGATATCATTCTTGTTCAAGCCCGGTTCGACTATCCTCTTATATTTCTTCTTAATTTTTTTGTTAACAGGTCCATTGATTTCTGAAATTTTTTTCATGGCAGCAGCTAAAGAGAGAGTGGGTGGTTGGTTACCAACATCTGAACCAGCATCCGTGTCTTCGTTTGTCTCTCTATCAGTATCCATGGCAGAATTTCTGTCATCTTCACTGGACAGTATGACCCCCTCCGTGAAACCAGGTTGACTAAATGTTTCCGATTGACCCGTTTTTTTTTTCTGGTTAGGAGTGTTTGGTCTGACAAAGCAGTCAGGATCATCTGCAGAGGTTTGTGGTGCCTGAGTGTGTGAAGGGCTTATTTGTTTCTTGTTTTTAATTAGTCTGTTCTCATTCAGAGGCTCCATATTGCCAGAAGTTCCCGTTCTGTCGATTGTTGGGGAGATCTCAGTGTATCTGGTCATACAGGGTTGTGGTTTCATCTGCATATACGGATCATTCATTAATTCCGTGATGTCTTCCTCAAATCTGATACATATTGGTTTACTGTTAGCCTCTTTTTTTATCAGGACTCCTCTGTCGTCTGCCCATAGACCAGCAAAGTTAAAGGGTTCCGATAACAGGGGTTTAGCCAAAAATAACAATCTATTGTTTTCTTTCGTTAACAGATTATTAAAATAAATGTTTGAGTTTTTAGGGAATCGAGAGTCAACATTACTGGCGTCAAGATCTCTCAGTGCTCTCTTTTTCTTAAATATGTCATCCCTTAAACGTTGATCAGTTAGTCTAACTATTATTTTCGGGATGCCTTTGCTTTGGGAGATGATTCTTCGTATATCAAGGATTTGGTGACAGTTCACTTCCACATCAATTGATTTACATAAACCAATAAAGACATCCACCAGTGACTCATCAGAAAAGTGGGGCAAATTCTGGATAGACAGGCATGAAGAATTGAAACGCTGAGAATCTGAGTTAATTTTGGACATGAATTTTTTCCTCAACTCAATATCAAAATTTGACATCTTCCTTGACTCGCCAACCGATATTTTATTGAGTTTATTCTCAAAAGATTTCATCTTATTAGCTGCCTCAATGTTATCTTCTTGTGTTGATACAAGCTCTTGTTCAAGCTCCTTGAGCCGCAGATTAAGTTTACTGAGGACCCCGTCCCTTGAAATGATCGCCGAGTATTGACTATCTCTGATCTTGTTTTCGCTGTTTACATTCTTAATGGCTTCCTGATTCTGATTACAGTTGCTGAATAGTTCTGTTTGGTTTTTCTCCACTTTGTCTAGCCTCTTTGTCATGGAACATCCAAGATCCGCCACTTTGGTAGCGAGTTTTTCGACAATTTTGTCTGTTTTAAGGGCTTGCGTTTCAGAGAGTTTTTTAAAGTCCTGAAATTGTTTGTCGGCTATCTTCTGGAAAATTAATTCCATACCTTTCTCAGTAATGCCGTGAGAGTTCCCTTGGTCTTCCCCCTGTTCATTCATGTCTGCCCACGATCTGTTGAAGTTAGTACGCTTAAGTTGTTCGTTTGAGGGGGGGTCGTTGGGAGATCTCTCGAGGGCTCGCTTGGGAGTAAAATTTACTTGTTCGGTCAGCTTTCTCTGTTCAGAAATCTGTTCCTTAGTGAGTCCTTCCTCTGGCAGCTGATCAAGAATATAACCGTCCAAAACGTCTTTCGGACAGGAGGACATGGGAACAGCCATAGGCACGTATGCATCAATATCCTGCGAGGAACAATCAAGAAAATCAATCTTAGAAGCATCACAGTTTATATTTTTCCCCTCCAATATATCAAAATGAATCTGCTGCGCATCTGAGTGAACCTCTGGATGCAGGTAATTCATATAATGTCTGGATGCCGTTGTTCTATGAGTGGCAGGAAAAATAGGATCATAAAACAAACGCAGATGATTTCTGCTGTACAGATATCCCGAGGGAACCGATCTCCATTTATTCGGTTTCCTCTGAAAAATCATTTTTTTAGCAGACAATCTAAATTTAACGTTCAACCTACTAAAACGGTACTCTGCAATCCTAGATTTGCCCAACCGACCCAGTGCCACAAAGAAACCAAAATGTCTAATATATTCAGTCGATTCAAGTTTGTTCTCATCAGTACGGACAAACTTAAACCCAGCCAGTCCAGTACAAGAGTAGAAGTCGCCCCAACGACGCACCGAAAAACATCTCGTCATAACAGACTTCAACAAAGAAAGACCTCCAAAAATATCCCTCCTAAAAATCAACCACTTTAACCGTCGTAGACCAATCCATCTCCGAATAATCCCCAAAGGAATCGTAGCAATCCGCATCGCGGCTGACAGAAGCACCCGACCAGTCATTAAAAAATAATCGCAAGCGCTCCACCCCACTTCCAAAACAGCATCGAGGTATACTTGTGAGATTCTAATCGGCAATATACTCCCAAAAACACCAACGAATCCGGCAAATTTCAAACCTCGAGAGTCAAAATATTTTACATGATTCCCATAAATCAGTTCATCTCTTTTTTGTAGTTCGTCTCGACTGAAATCCGAATCCAAAAATAAAATATCTACAGAATGCATGGCAATAATCGTCGATATACTACAGCAATCGTGTACCTTGTTATTGCCACAACCTAGAAAGTTCCAGGAATGGGAGGCGACGCCCGCACTAATCAATGCGCAGTTAGGTGGCATCTGTCGGAAAATAAATTGAAAACAGTTACAAAATCGCGAGAAAGAACACGGCAGAAAGTCGTTGGAAAGGATTCCAAAACTAAATGATTCCCACCTGGGGTATTCCGACAAAGAAACAGCCCAGTTTGGTTCAATTGAGTATAGCTCAATTTGAGAAGATCCAACGGTATCAGAGAGAAAATTGTGGGGAATAGAGACAACACCCCCGTTGGACTTCCGTACAACGATAACCAACGGTAACGTAGAGTAGGGTGAGTTGCATAAACAGAAATCAACGCAGATCAAGATGTGTTGTTGTCCCTCATAGCTGGCTGTATACCCATAATCTCCAAGCTTTTCAAAACAGAACAAAACAAGATAAGAGCCCGTACTTTCGGTCTGGACCGTAATTTCCCCATTTCTAGCGTAAACATAGTCGTTTGGGTTCGGCGACAGTCCCCCCACCTCAACATCGTCCATACCAGTCTTTCGCCATTTCAACAGAGAAAAACCAAAGTGAGTGTGCACAGAACCACAGCATTTCAAATTGAAACCCAATAAAAGAAGGAAGACTATCACACAAAGTGCAGACAAAAGGGCGGCCATCTTGGATTGAATCACCACCCAGAAATGCTTAGAGTAACCATCAAAAACAGCAGGTGCGGATCTCCTCGCCAAGAAATCGGTCACCGAGAAAACGTCTACATACCAGTAACAATCAATTGATCTCCCACCAAACAAACTCAAAGAAAGTGGATCCTAAAACTGTCCATAATAACAAGAACGGCGGAGCTTCCCCAAAACACGTCCGTCATTTTCGGGTCGATAGTGTGCGTGTGTGGATAGGTCATACTAAAATACAGCAGTTAACTAAATGAATTATTTTGTAGATTCATATCTCGATGATAAAATATGATTTTCACGAGCACGCACAAAAAAATTATTAAAACTATTAATTATAAAAAGAACAATGCAATTCAGTTCACTTAATTGAACAAAATACCTGTATAAGCTCGATAAAAATAATTATAAAGCTTTTGCATTATATTTTAACTTCATTGAAGTGACTCAAAGAAAAGCTAATCCAGTGGCTATGGTCATAGACTACTAAGCGGATGGTCCCGGGTTCGATTCCCGGCGCATGCTTTCGTTTATTCGATTCTGTGGTA
>JAUJYS010006280.1:0-10437 GCA_033995665.1 Melogona broelemanni | reverse complement strand
CTCCATAGAGACACGAGGGTGCAGTAGTCCTGTGGTGCACTAGGCGCTACGGTGACTTTAAAATAAAAAAAAAAAAATATTGCACGTAATGCAATAGCCAAGTTCGTGTACAAATACGTGGGTGCGGTTTCTATTGGATAATACATACGTACTCACTTATAAGGAAATCAGTCAATGTATGGACGCGCCCATATTTTAATGGTAATGTGTGTGTTTTAGGTTTTTTTTTTTAGTTCTACATGTATAAAAAAGCGAACGATTACTGTATTGTGCACACATTCGCCAATGGGGCGTTTTTGGATATCTGACTCCAGAAAGATAGTGTCAGACTCAGAAAGAAAGGTACGATCGTAGTACTGTATGTCAGAAAGCAGTGTTTAATCTTTCTTTTTAATGCAACAAATTCACACTCAATTTAACTGTCCTACTTTACCCATAACAAATTTCAAAACAATTGAAAATACATGTACATTTCAATAATTTCTAAGCAAAAAGCCTTACGAAGATTCAACAAAATATTAATAAACAAAAAAATACACCTTAATGGTGGACTGGAAGTAAAGCCGTGGAACCCGTGTCTGTAGGTTATCAGGTACACGTTAAAAATCCCCAACTAAACAAGAGGCCTAGGCAATGGCAAATTATCAGGTCGCCCCCGGGGGGTGTTTACGCTTCGTGACGATTACATTAGTGTAAGCCTCCAAAACAAATAGAGGAAGGATTTTTTTTCAAAAAACGAGATAAAAAAATATTATTTTAGGAGCTTATGCGCTCGTAATATCCCGAGTGCAAATAAACCCAACGCGAGGATATAGAGGCTGAGAATAATTTATTTCGAAACGAGTTTCATTACCTCCATTTGATTTCGCCACACTTGTACTAAGTCGAAATCTAGATCAACAAATCTCAAGATTCCCGGCACGATTTCTATCCCCCTCCCCCTACCACCCCATTACCACCAACACAACCCACTTAGATCAGCCGTGAGCAAAGTGAGCTCAATGCGTGAGCTAACCGTCCCACATAGTCAAGCACGACCACCAGCATTAGGTACGTTAAGGGTCCACCCCACCAACCACGAATGAAAATCTAAAAAAAAATCTAAAATGCAAGATTTTAATAAAGACGAAAATGATTTTTCCATCGCTCAATCTTTATATTCAAACTTCCAAAGAAATAGCGATGCCACATAGAACAATACCAATGGAGGTAATATTTTAATATTTTAACGCATTTTTGGAACTAATTGGATGACAAATAACTGTCACCATATTCCCAGACAAATTCATTGTGAATTTCAATAAGCTTAAACCTCTTTAGTTAGAAACAAATAATCCTTTGCAGTTCATCGAGCGTGTCACCAGTTTTATTTGTATCCAATGGAACGTCCAAAATCCTCAGAACAGAAACGAATTCCTTGGAATGAGACGTTCCTTCCCAACACTGACTGTTAAGCCCATGAACCCATAACCAGATGGCTATGAAAAATAAAATATTATTTTTGGACTGGGGGCTCCCTTAACGCATCTTCACGGCCTAACCTATCCTCTATAGGCCACTTCATTATTTCGTGCCCACTGCAGCACTGCAGTAATAATAACGGCAATAATGAACGCTCACGAAACAACAAACCGCTAATTTTTCACGTCACTTTCACTCCCTTGGCTGCCCGCTATAATGTAAACACTCTCTCTCTCTATTTATATACAGCGCGAACACATACAGCTGCACGATGCAAGATGAATGCATGCATGATCGTATATACACTATGCAACTTAACGTCCTCCTGGGAACCTGCAGTCAAGTCCTACTTTTCACGAAAGATTTCCAGAGCTAGAAGTAGCCATTGAAACTGACTCGAAGGCTTTTTGCGTTGGAAAAGTTTTACATTATTCCAAATCAGAAGTTCATTGAACCTCACGAAAGACGTCCTAAATAGTGGTTCGATTCCCGGCGCGGGCTCTGGTTTATTCGATCCCGGCCTACTGATGAAAATGCTTCCCTCAGAATCTCAACATAATGTCATGGCTCCACGAGGATACAGAATCTCCTTTAATGCTATTACAACTATGCTAATACAAGAGCGAATCTTTTAAAATAAAATAAAAACATCGCGACTGAAAGACCTGATATTTTTTTATTTATATAACTTGTACAAGATCTACGCAATTTTGGCGAAGTATCGTCAAAATAATTGAGAAGAAAAAAACAATGCGAACAACGATTTGACAAAGAAGAAAAACGAATTTAAATCAATGTACAAAAGTGAAAACATATTGAAAAAAAGACAGCCTCCAATTCCAAAGTGTCATTTATGAGCCCTGTAGGGGTACTAGGAGGCCATAATATATCACGAAGCCTAGACGTAGCACGCCTTAAGCATACTTGGAAAACGCCAGATTAAGATAGAGCAAACATATTAATCGGAGGGAGCCTCAGTTCGGTTAAATTTTGATAATTAAAACACGCCTTATCTGCTAAACACGCCTACGGGGTTCTCCAATTAAGGCTCATATGTATTCGGGGATTATTATGAGACACGATTTTATTTTGCTGGCGCCTGGCGCAGTATCGTTATAAATATGCTAGGTTTGCATCCGCTTTTTCTTTATGTTGCAAATTTGTTATTTTAAAAAATTGCTACAAATACGATACAAAAACCAGACAGAACAGCAAAGCACTCAACCTTGTTTTCCCCTAGCGCGATACTTTGATCTAAACATAAATAAAAACTATTTATGCCTCGAAATATCGAAAGCTAAGATTGAATCATTTCATCAACTGCTCTTCATTAATTGTATGCATTAAGAGTATTTTAATAAAAGCATTAATTGTATGAAAAAAAACACCAACAAACACCTCAGGATGAAACAAAATCTCGAAAATCGAAATATCGAAAGCTAAGATTGAATCATTTCATCAACTGCTCTGCATTGAGTGTATATTGATTGCATTGACTGAATTTAAATGCATTTAAAAAAAAAAACATTATCCGTATTACCTCAGGATGAAACAATCCATTGGAACAACCCATTGTAACAACGCAATGTCTAACGTGTGAAAATGTACTAAGTTAAAAGATATTCGTTACTGGTAATTAGACCTGCGATAAAGATGTATAATAAAATACGCCAGCAGACAAACTACCCAAATATGATTTGGCAATTAACGATAGCAAAATTAAGTCTTAAATCATATAGCACAGCATCCCCAAAACCGATATTATGACAATATCAACTATTCCGTCGTGGTTGACGAAAAATGGAGATGACCGATACGGCTAAAACATCAAAACGCGCGTGCAGCAACCCCCCCCCCCCAATCCATGTGACAACACAGATCTCCCCCGGACTCATCCGCTTTCGCCGTCCACCAACTCCCCCTTTCCCTGGGCGGCATCGTCGACAGAGATGAAAAGGACGAGGGACAAACGGCGCCGCTTTCGTTGTCATGGCAACGTGCTGGAGCGGAGATTCGCGATGTCGATCTACAGGAGAGGAGAGGCGAGTGCGCAAATTGCATCAACACCGGAGCATTATCAAACGTGCTTAAGTTTGCTTCTTCCCAGCGGAAAATATTAATCAGACTCGAGTCCGGGTTCATAAATCCGGATTTTTTGGAGCGAAACACATCGACATGGGACACTTAAGACAGAAAATTTATGAGCATTTTGAACATTTTTATTCACTCGTCCAATTTTAGTGGTCGATTTCAATTATCAAATACACTGCGATGAACAGAATAATATCAAAATTATTCGCAAACCTTTGCACGGTTGAATGTTTATCTCAGCTAAAATCCACAGTAGATATGCGCATGAACACACAAATAAAATTGAGACATTAATATTCGTCGAACCGAGACGAGTCAACGATGAACGAAATTGTGTGCTTAAACGCAAAATGATGAAAGTCATGCCGATGTTAAGCGCATGATAATATCGCTGCGAACTAAGTCAAGAAGACGCAAATTTCGTTAAAAATCACAGAACAATATTTTTAAAATTTATAAGACCAATATTTGGATAACCTTGTAACTTGACTTCAGATCGGGTCATGCCATCGCTCGGAGCTAGCGACAGCTAGCGCTCACCTTCACTAACGTGTAGTCTTAGATATCATAAAACGATCTGTCATCTGACACCACTGATACAGCGTCTACATTTTACACTCGAACACTCAAAGTATAGTGTCGAAATTTGCGCGCCGGGCTGGTTTCACAGTTTTAACGGCGCGGCGGTTAAATTGAAAGTGGAGCCAGGACCAATGCCGCAGAGGGGGTAAGGTGGGCGGATAGTCTAAAACTGTTGAGAGGAGGGCTTTTGGTAGTAGTGGATGGGGGGGGGGGGGTATCACCATGATGGATGGAAATCATCATAGGAGTGCAGATAGACAAGGAAAAGTAGTAATGTATACCAGTGGGTGCATTTGTTAGGGGGGGAGCACATATTTCTCGTATTGTTGTAGACGTAAGTCACTTCCTGAATGCCATATCTGGTGACGGACAATCTTGCGCAGATAACCTTATTCTTCAGAAGAATGCCACAAACATTCTCAGCTTTTAATTTTTAGCGCTTTCCAATATTTTCGCGCAAAAGAAAATTAAATTAACGAATAAAACATTTTAAACACTTCTATTTACTAAGAAATTTGAATGAACTGTTAACGGTGACATATAAAAGTCAACCCGATCGCAACTTCGTGGACGATATTCATATACGATATTAAACAATTTTGGCCGATGAGCTTTACCGGTGACTTGCACATGAGAATCCATGATTAAAAATGAACAACTGTAGGCAAACCTGACCCAGCCCAAACAAAAACACTCCCTATTGATAATGTCATTTTCTTCTAACAGCCTACAACTAGCTTGTCGGCCCCCAGTGGCTCAGTGGGTATGGTCACATTCTACTGAGCGGGTGGTCCCGGGTTCGATTCCCGGCGCAGGCTTTCGTGCAAGCTCAGGAAGTGACGTCGGGGAGTCCATAGCTTAGGAGTGGATCCTGCAGACTGGTTATTCCAGCTGCCAATTCCATTCCCTTCCCAGTGCACTAGGCACTACGGTGATTTACAAAAAAACAACTAATATTGCTAACGTGTTGGGTCGCAAAGCCAGAGTTGGATCAATTTGCAGTGAAATTAAAGCATTTGCGCCAAACCTTGAGCGACACAATATAATTGGACACCCTTTTCCCGTAACAATTAAGTACCCAGAGGGGGTACAGAACATCATATAGTAATATTCGATACAGTAATCCAGAACAAAAAAAAAAAGTAAAGATAAAAACACTTTTTAAAATAAAAAAGTAACGTCGTGATGAGATGAGAGAACATAGCGTGGTGTGAAATGCCAGCAAGGGATGTATATTTCTCGTGTAGCTTGACGTGAAGTGCCCTCCGCACCCTCGTTTCTCCAATGGATCGGCGTTTTATTATTTCCAGCAGCGTAGTTCCCTCGGCAAACATTTGCGCGCCCGCATTCAGTTTATTAAACACACAAGTTCGCTCCGAATCAACACACTCGCTGCCAGCGGCAGATAGCAAACATCGCCTATTCGCAATCAGGAACCATAAACTGGAACACAGAGCAATCTTTCACCAAAAATCGAAAGTTTCTAAGTTTTAATTGTTTTGACAGAGATTGAGAGGTTGCAGTAAATAAAATAATAGTTTTTCTTTTTGTCGAAGTTCCAGAGTCGAGAAAAATCAATAACTTACATTTACTAAAAATGTCATACAGGCGGAGTGAAATCTTTTATAATACTCGTTCCATAACATCGGAAATACGTTGAACTAAAATTTACTAAAATCAGTCTTGTGTTACCAACACAAATTTAAGGTATTCTAACTGGTTTGAATTCGGCAAAGCAAATGCAAACTATTTTTGTCACCTCATACTAGCTGTTCCGAGTATTTTCGATAATACAGCGCACAAACCAGGTTATTGTTTCTGGGCCGCGAATACCACCGATCATTCGGTCAGTCCTACAACAACCGAAAAAAAAAAGAAGCCAGCGAAAACGGCAGTCCGCATTCCCTACGGCGCATGCGCAAAAAGCTACAATTTCGGATAGCAGTGGACCGACTTGAAGCGACACTGCTTGGGTTCAATTTCCCTGAAGAACTGAGACCTCCGTAATTTTTTGGACGAGAGAAATTCATACACGCGTTAGAAATATAAGCCAATACCGCCATTTTAAATCGCCTCGCAGATGTCGAATTTATTTGGCGAGGCTCTATTATCAACACTGAATAGTCACACTGTATCAAAACGGATTTCAAGTACGCTCAGAGCGGCACATAATTTCCAAAAGCTATTTCCTGTTGCGGAAGATATAGCCAGCAGCTGCACCAATAATGAACCCACAGCTTACAGTACCACGTTAACAGAAAACCGACGACAACCGATAATGATGAGAGAGAAAGCAAGGACAGCCGTGTTTCTAGATGATACCGTACAAGCATCGTCATCCCCATATACCACACAGTATCTCTCCCTGCCACCCCACCCCTCATGATCCCTCTTTCCCACCCCCTGTTCCCGTTAGTAAAATATATGTACCCTGAAACTTGAGGCAGAAATAATCGAGGGCAATAAAACGTACGGACAAACATCGCTAAACGGATGACCTGCAAACCACCTTGACGGTCTGCATCCGGTTGAACGTCACCCCCTTTGACAGATTGTAACGGATTGAATGATGTGTATCAATTTCCTTTTTAAAGAAAGCTCTCCCCCGCTTATCGTAATAAAAGATTCAAGTTTCATATATTTTGCATCCTCGTATTAACAAGACAGTCGATAATTAACGTACCCGTGCGGTCAGTGTTAGGGAGAAACGTCCGAAAACGATGCGTTACTTTTATTTTTGAGTAACTTTGCAGCGGTTTAGTTAATTTTCAGAGAAGTTTTAGTAACGGTACAACTTTTTGTTTCGGTACTTTTTTTTTTCACGACGGTCCTTTTTTTTTTTTTTTACCACAGTTACATTTTTTATAATTTATGTAAAAACCTGTAAACGCCATCTTCTGTCAAAGACCGCTTCGAGGCTGATTACGGATACACATTGTATTTCAATAATTGCAATTACAGACTAGTTAGTCCACGCCGTTTTGCAGCCCCCGGATATATTGAAGCAAGCAACCAGGCACAGCATCGGTGTTACGAGGGATTGCCAACTCGGGGTTCACGAATGATACTGTCGCAACCAAAATAAACGAAACTTTCAGCGACGATTAACTCATAATTTCTCGCAATACCAGCTCGTAAGCGATGGAAATAATCCTACCGCGAAATGTGGTATAATTTTATTCTGAAATGCTAATGTTGCAAAACAGCCCTTCGTGGTCTCACGAGGAAATTTAACGTGCGCCAATCACAGCATCGCCCTGCAGTCACCAACACGCCGCTGCACTAATGCATATTGAATTAGGCATTTGGGCATATATGCACCATAAGTAGCGATATACGAATCGCTCAACTAAATGAAATTGGGGAATTTGGAAGTTTTATGGACCGTGCGGAATGGCACCACTGGACATTCATTCATAAATATTTTCGTCGGCTAAAGGGTGTCCGTAGGCGAAAGCACGAAAAGGGAAAAATGAAATGGCGATAATACGCATTTGCTTCGATCATAGCGCGCATGGCGGTGGAATCCGTAACTGCTCGAAAACGTGTTACATAAGGTACAGAGACAGATTATTATGCTGGTTCAATTCCCGACCGAGACCTCCGGAAGTTTTCGGGAGAGAGAAATTCGTACACGCATCAAAAATAAAAATCATTAACAGGTCGTGAAACTCGTGCCTGTTATTATTATTATTTTTTTGACAAATTACATAATACAAAAATACATGCAACTTGTCATCACCCCTAGCGGGGGAATCTCTCACCCCTTAGATTTGATTTGATTTAATTTTATCAACTGGGGGAATATCCCCATCCCTTAGCCGCAGCAAGATGCTAGCTATGATAGGTGGGTGAATGTAACGTAATAAAAATAAATCATGTTTGTACGTGGTCAGGTGTACGTTAGAGATCCATACCTAGGTCAGAAACCAAAGCAAACGAAAGAATTGGTAAGTTTAAAAAAATGCTATGCATCTGCTCACATACACCTGCCTTTGCACGACAGCTTTGCAATTTTATTAACCACAATACAGCGCCATAATAATATCGACAACCGATCAGAAAAGCAACACAGGCCACGAAATCAAGACAAGTTTTGCCAAAGGTCAACGTCAGCGGTCCTCGTGTTGTTCCAAGCATGGACAGTCGTCAAATCTTGAACTACTGATAACCACTTGGCGTAGTACATTGGTGGTACAAAAAAATAAGCTCATAAAAAATAGCCTTTATCTAAAGTCAAGCCGAGCGATTGCCTAATATACAGTCTGCAGCACGCCAACTATATATATAACTATACCGACAGGCACTTAATTTCCTCCTCCTCCTCCCCCCCATCCATCGATCTATCCACCCATTCTTATCATCCGCACATATGGTGTGTGTGTACATGACATACAGTATAACGTTCAAAATACAACGTTTCCATTACAATTTATCCAAGTTCAACGAGGGTGCGTCGCACTTTTCAAATGTGTTCGCAGGAAATGGCATGTGGCAATATTGGCACGTGATATTGACACCCACATCCGATCTCGTTTCTAAATTATCATGCGTGCCGTCGCTTATGCACGAGCTGCCAGCAACGCAATGAACGAAAGTTCCCAACGCTCAATTTAGCCTGAAAAACTAGGAGAATGTTAATGGAAATGAGGGATTTATTTTATAGTGCTGAGCTTGGGTTCAGGGAAACAAAAGAAAAAAAAAAAACACCACACGCATCAAAGGTTGCCAGACGTTCTTTTTTAATGTTAATAGCCGATATGCAGATAAGCTAAAAGGCTGTATATTTTAAATATAATGCAAAACAATTTATTCCGATCATCAAAATGATGACAGGAAATGACGTCACGAATGGGCAATACCGATCCCAAAAAAATCGTAAAGCAGCAAGAGAAGCACTTGTAAAATGCAACCTGCATTTTACGAATCTTACATATTAAAAGAAATATACCGATTTCTTTGGCTTGCTATAGGCCATTCAAAAATTGTTTGTTCAAATAGTACTACACAACAATTACTACATCTAAAAACTTTGCGATACTCCGAAACTCTAAATGCCGCTACCCCGACTAGTACATAGAATGTAAATAAACAATTCACGGTAACTCAGTCACCAGAATTTTAGTTTAAAAAACCTATTTAACAGAGAAGGAAACGCAATTTGCGGACATATTCATTTGCGACAGATACTTCTGTGATTCCGTAAAACCATACCAATTCTATTTTTCAAAATATGTTATGCTCATTTGAAAATCGTACGTACGAACCCATTCTAGTGCGATTTCTGATAACTCCCAACAGAGGGCGCTACGTAGTATTTACACAGACCCGGTCCAAACATCGAAGTCGAGATTCTCTCACGCATAAAAATCAATACCGCGGAAAGGATTTTGGTATTTATTTTTGTCTTAAACTTGAATTTCCTTCGTCACAATTTTCGTAAGCCTCGTCTCCCCTCGCCCTCCTTTTTAATGGTCGCGAAAATGCGGCACTTGAAAAGAGCTATTAATGGAAGCAAGTTCAAAGCAACCTCACCACATCAGAGACGATGCAAAAGACTAGACGGCACACAGAGCAAGCGCACACAACGTAACATTTGTCAAGAGCAAGAAGAAAAAAAATTGGAACCAAAAATAAAGTTTAGTTTTAATGGCTTCGCCTATCTAATCAGTTATCAGTTCATCCGTATATAAAACTTGTCTCACGGACAACGTTCGAGCCTCCGTAGGCCCGCGCGCGCCCAATTTTGTCATTTTCGAAATACTGTATGCTCAATACAAAATGGAGGTGATACACATTTACCAGTTAAAATTGGAAAACGTTGATCAAATTGAATTAAATTCAATGAAGATTTTCCTTTTTTCATTTGTGATCGTGTGAACGTGGTACTTTGTGACGTAATTACTTGATTTTGCCGTTCCAAAAAGGCGCGCTGCAAAGAGGCCGTAAAATCGTTCCGCTGTCGACAAACTTTGGAAAATTGTATTCGTAGAAAATTGAAAGTTTTGGCAAAAGAAACCATTTACACAGAAAAGGAAGCTCGTTCCAGTTTCATAAAAAGAGGATTCAGTACCCGTTAAAGTCCCTACAGAAATAAGATGAACCTAGGCGTTCCTAAACTCCTCAAAAAATGGATGAGTTCCTAGGAACGGAACTTATCCGTTGCGTTTTTACCCAACACTGCCGTGCCCAACATTAGCCGAATTTATTATATTTTTTTAATCATCGTAGTGCCTAGTGCACAACAGGATTACTGCACCCTCATGTCTCTATGGAGATGTGCGAGGGGCAGGGAAGGGAAGG
>JAUJYS010006279.1:0-10438 GCA_033995665.1 Melogona broelemanni | reverse complement strand
CACACACACACACACACACACACGTGCCAAACTTGGAAATATAGTATAGATTTCAAAAAAAAAAATTAAAAATTTCAGATTTTTTTTCCCAAGGGGATCAGATTTTGGAATCAGGATACATGTGTCCCACTGGTAGTCTACACAATTTTTCTTATACAGAGTCAATGGGACTTTATTTCTGTTCCTTTTTTTTTAAAGAGGAAATCCTCTCATTGTAGTGATTACAGAATATTATGTGCCCCTCGTGTTGCTTAGGCAATGTGTGAGGGGCATATTTTCACCAGTACCCCGGGATCGAATACAGAATACTCTGTAAACGAGAGCTCAAGTCGGGAATCGAATCCGGAACTGCCCGCACCGCAGTCGGAAGCATTACCGACTGGGCTAGACGGATCGTACGTTTTTTCGTTCTTCAGATTAAAAAAAAAATATCACTTTATGTACGAATAAAAATATTTAAAATTCTATTTATCCTAACAAATCCGTTAGTAAATGGGATTTTTATTCCGTGAGCTTTGAATGCAAACGTAGCCATTAAAACATATTTAACGGAACTTTTACGTTTTGTTACTACACAACACTGACAAGTGGCAAACATATGGGGGTGGGGAATCAGAATAAATTGATACATATTTAAATTTTGCCAGATCTGTTGCCGACATTGACCTGTGGCCCGCCGGCATCTCCGAGACTCCCGTCTTCGGAGGAGTAATGGGGGACACGTTCGCATGCATCAACGGCGAGCAGTTTGAGCGCCTGCTCTATGGTGACCGATTTTTCTTCACACACTCTGGCGAGGCGGGATCTTTCAGTCAAAACCAGAGAGACAACCTCAAGCAGAGAACACTGGCCAGTATCATATGCGACAATTCCAACCCCACCGTGACCAGTCTTCCGTTGAAATCTTTCTTACTTGGGTAAGTGGTCAGGTTAGTTTGATCTTACTGTGTATTAATTATTTTATCAGGTAACAAATTTAATTTTTATTAATGCAATACCATCGGTGTATGTTTGTACAAATACTTTTGATCAGTAATGTATATATCTGTACCTGTAGAAGTGCTTGGCGAAATAGCAAATCTAATACAGTAATTTATAGTTGGCGAATAGGATTATTTGTATTTCTAATGTGTACATGTATTACAATGCCGCTAGATGTTCGTTTCCTAAACTGGGCTCCGCGGCCATTTCCCAAGGGCTCCGCGGCCACTCCTGGAAAATAAAATAAATAATAAAACGCCATTGACTTGAATCCGAACGCCATTAACTTGTATTACATGGGTCACCGCCATGATTTTTTTTTCCTTCTTAAAGGCTCCGCCAGTGAATTTGGTTCTAAAAAGGGCTCCGCGAGCCAAAAAGTTTGGGAAGCATTGCGATAATTAATGGAACACGAAGTCGTTAATTAACAGAATTCGAAAACAATTTGATAAAGAGGATGGATACGTTTAAAAATTACTGTAATTCAAGAAAGTTTAACAAAGTTCATGTGAAAATGGATAAACGTAGATTACAATTAGATTCTGGGAAAAAATTGTTTATTTAGTCAAATATGAAAAATGCCAACATATCTTAATGCATAATTTTCGCATTTTCGTATTCATCGATTTATTTTTTAAATTTCAGTGGTGCCAGAGTGGGTTGCAACAATCATCCCAAGCTGAACATGAATCATTGGAAACAAGCACCAAAACTCTGGAACACACTGGTTAATATATTCCTGTATTAAAAACCCAATAAAAAACTTGCCGTAGAAATGTTTAACGGAAATGAGTGGTGTAACTCCAATTAACATGCACTGACTGCCATAACAAAAGTATACACATGTCATTTAAAACGCAACCCCGATGCTGTGCCGCACGTCATTTTATTTACTCTTGTGTTCGATGTCTAGAAACAATTTAACTATTGAACTATCAGATCAAAATCAGAGTAGTGTAACTCCAATTTTTGCCAAATTGAGTGTAACAAAAGGTTTTGTTCAAAGCTCTCAAATAAACTACGGAGCGGTAAATACGTTACAGTAACATATTTAAAATGTTCAGTAGGCCTGTTGTAATTGATAGAAAATGAAAGATAGGGTATATCTATATTTTCCTTTGCAATCGAAAATAGCATACACTATTACCACTACGGAGCGGTAAATACGCTACAGCAACATACTTAAAATGTTCAGTAGGCCTGTTGTAAGTGAAACAATTTGAAAGTAGATGAATTACTACCAATAAACTTTTTTTTGGCAGAAACATGTGTTTTAATATAGCTCAATTCAAAGAATTTCAATAGACCTACGAAGTCAGTCTATGAATTCATCCGTTTTGTCCGAAATTTCGATGTTGATTCGAAATATCAAGGATGTAAACTAACGAAACCGTATGCCTAGAATGGTAATAAAAATGCTGTATTCAGCGTATTTACGTTGTTTAATTTTTCAGTTCGGTTTAAAATGTTCCCTCTAGCCACGAGAACACAAAAGGATTGTGATGTTCAGCCGAACAATATAACAGCGCCATCTATGAATAAATCGAGGATCGAATACAGAGCACACCAGATATATGATTACAAAGCATAGACAATTTTATTACGTTTCGTGTTGCAACACATACAATAATTACTTGAAAAAAAAGTTTTTCCACGACTAAAAACAATTCGGCCCTATTATTTCTGATTTGAAACAAGACAAATCATACTCTGATTACCGTGTTTGCATCCTTTAAAAACACTGCGTGAATGTAAAGTCCAATTAAATAATAATAAAAATAAAGACGGGATAAAATGCTCGCAAAAAACGTATTCGCAAACTATACAAAGATGAAAATCATCATTAAAATATACACAAACCCTATACTCGTATAATATATATATGTATGTATAATTGTTTTTACACTATCTTACATTATTATTTGATCGCCAAAAAATATTATAAATAACGGTGGCACGATTACGACTTGTCCTGCAATTCATCGCATAGTTGCGTCACGGTGGCCGATTCGAGGTAAAGAACGGAGGAGCACAGATAATGTGAATACCTGGAAGGAAGAGAGAAAATGATTTGAGAGTCTAATTACCTATTTAGAAGGAAAAACAACCAAGAATCGCAGTAACAGATAGTCAACCCATTGCCTCTGACTAAGCATCGGTTATGTTGGTCTTCAGGATCGAATAACGAAAGCACGAGCCGGGAATCGAACCCTGGATCGCCGCACACAGGACAGATGCTCTACCACTGAACTACGGCGACCCAACGACCTTCGCTCTCCCGAGTATGTTGTCAAGATTTCGCGCTATGCGACTATTCAAATAATGCGCCAAATTGCCGCACATAAATCGCTCACATCTCATTTACTCCATCCATTGGGGTTGGGTGACACAATACCTCTCATACTCGATGTCAAGGCAGATGCTAAGGGGTGGCCAAGTCCCCTTGACCTTCCTGTCCGGCAGCTTAGAGGTGAAGGAAGCGGGGTGTTTACCCGCTGCCATTCCCATTCCCCTTCCATTCCCACCGGGCCACACTCACCTTCCGCCTCGTTTCAGCGAGCCGCCGCAATTGAGCTTGAGTCGTTCGGCACGGCACATATTTCGCAGGCAGGGCATGTAGTCCAGACCGATGGCGTCCCTGTTCAGCTGCACGCCGGGCGGCAACGCAGCGGTGACGGCCGCCCTGGTTTCACCGATGGCCGTCATGTGACTGCGCACAAAAAAATGTATAAAATCAATTAGTAGACAAAGAAGGGACACGAACATAAGTATTTTCATTAGCGATTTCTCCATTTGGTAGAGTTGCGGCTGTACGTGTGGATCACGAAGGAAAGCAGTTAGGTGATTTTCCCCTATACCTCACGAAACGAGTGGTACAGAATTTCCTACAGTGAGGGGCCTTTCGCCACTTAAAAAAATGTAATATAAAATACCAGGGGGCTAGTTGCAAAGCTAAACCCATTTCATAGTTCAACCAACAACAACAGCAGGACAAGCACCAATATCAAATCATTTAGACAACACTCAAAGAAAAAATTGAAATTAAAAATCTATACCCGCAAGGAGCCCCAGAAGTGTCTATGGCGGGGGTCAAATGACCAGTTTACTAATATGCCACATATTTCTAATACATTCCCACCCCTCGCCCTGTGCCCCTCAGGCATTACCTAACACAACATAAGGTGGTACAGAACCTCCAGCTAACAGTAATTTAAAAAACATTAATAAAATAAATAAATAATTACCCAGGTGGACTTCTACTCTGCATGTCCGACCCACTGTGACCCAACGCAGAGGAGCTTCCCGCTCCATATGGCTGACCACCCAGCAGACCCAACCCCGTGAGCGCTCGGCCATAGCCAGCCAGCTGCAGCCATGACCGGATCTCCGACTGCAGCGACCGGTCCCCGTGTTCGCTGGGCTCGTCAGCCGCCACGTCCTCCAGCCCCGGCAGCACGTCGCCGGCCGCCGCCGCCCACTTCCGGTTGGCTTCGCTCACCACGTCCAGCCAGCTGCCATCGTCGAAGGTGTCGGCCACCGTCCGAATCGCGTGCCACCGGTAACGGTCTTCTTCGTGGTCGCCTCGCCGGAAGGTGCGCATGATGCCATCGGCAGGTACTGCATTGCCGACGGCAGCGGAAGTGGTTCGCATCACGTGATCTCGGAGCAGCGAGAGCGTGCTGGTGTAGACGAGGTCTGCGTCAAAGGCCTCGTACAGAGAGAAGAGATTCATGCGGGCGTCCTTGGAAATCTGAGAATTTTGAAACAACTCGAGTCAATGATGCATAAGCCACTATGAAACAGTTTTTTTTTTCTAATAGCAAAAGAGTCGATCAAGCAAACACTTCATTGGTTCCATAACTCAATGACTCGTAGGTAATAGGTTCAATGGTTGAGATCAAGATATTCCAATGAGCAATCTTTGCGCAAATGCTTTCATATTTTCAGAACTACATTTTTGTTTCATCGGCAATAATCGTGTTGGCGGCTATAATCGCCAATTACTTTTTGACTTTTTGATGATAGCGGTCATCGAGAGGTTCCACGTCCCTATAATCCTCTCGAAAGAGCATTAGAACGATAGGGTACATTTACACCGGTGTCTCGAGATCGAATAACGAAAGCTCGAGCCAAGAATCGACCCCGGGATCGCTACACAACCGGTGGATGATCTACCACTTAGCTACGACGACCGTACATACTGTATAAAAATAGTGATTAGTGATTAGCTTACCATCCTGGTGAATGTATCCACCACCGGAACGAAGGGTAATTCCTTCAAGGAACTCCTGGTTATCAGCAGTGACTCATCGGAAGCGGGACAGGGCGGTGCCAACCGGCTGGCTTGTAGCGTCTTCGCCTTGAGCGTGTACTGCAGGGTGTTGATCGCCTGCCGGAAATTACCCCGGTGGTGCCCGACCAGCGATGCCAGATCGCTTTGCCGGACGTAGTGGGACTCTACCAGACATATCAACTGCAAGTGCAGTGCCTGTAGTCGCTGTTGTATGAAAAAGCAAATCGGATAAAAGAAATAAAATAATAATAAATAACAATAAACATTAAAATAATATAGCGATTAAAAAATATCAGATACGCTGAAATATTTGCTGGACATATATTGAAGCCCTACCGGATCAGGATGCATAAAGACGATCTCCTTGAAATCACCTCGGATGCAGCCTTTCTCGCCGAATTTGGAGTCTAAACAAAAGTAGGAAGCAAAAATGAGAAAAAAACAGAAATTACTATCCATGAATGCAACACAATTTTTGGGGATATTATTCACACTGTAGCGAATATCACTATGGGATATTCTGTGTTGCTTAATCAAAGTGTGAGGGTCATATTTTCACTAGTACCCAAGGATCGAATATCCAAGTACAAGTACCCAAGGTAAAAAACAAATCTGAATTTCTAATCAAGTATTAAAAATCAAAATGTCAACGTACCACACGTCGTCAGAACGATCGGCGTCTTTGCCGACGCCATGAAATTATTGACGGCAGCCCAGAAACCATCGTCGTCAGAGAAAACCATATCGACCTGCTCAGTTAAAAAAAAAAAAAATGTCTGAAGATTAATTGGCTGCAAAGAGTCACAAGAGGAAGCTCAGGGAGCACATAGCATTACGTTTAACTATTTTGCATAATAATTGTTTGCAAAAACCACGTGAATTCTTATCCCATAAACACAAAATTATTATAAAGAAAATCGAGAGGCATTCAGGTAACCATTTGTAATGTAGAGAGCAATTAGGATAGCGATCTACTCACGTCCTCAAACAAAATTAGCGATCGGGAAGCCGACGTTGCGCCAGTAGACCTTGCTAGATTTCCATCAACAGAAACTGCACAATAAAAAATAAATTTGTCAAAAAAAAAAAAAAAAAAATCGAATCATTACTTTCGTAAAGTACCTTCAAAACGCGAACAGAGGTTAAACATAAATATGAAAAAATTCGCACAAATCCAACACTTGAACCTCACCTTCAGACTGACCTTTGACGCCCTTGCGGTCTGCCGACTTGCTAAACAGCGACGCAATCGCTAAAATGATTTAAACAAAAAATGAAACCTAGTAACTTGGAAGATATGATCAGGGAAACGACCGAGACTCAACTCAGCCTACGATGATAATACACTGTTTACCAAATGTTAAAGTAGCTGCGAGCCACTTACCGTTATGAGGCTTGGCAAATCCAGCGGCCGAAGTCTCCTTGACGTGACGCGACTGAGTGGCCTCTCGCAGCTGGGCCAGGATCTGCTTGCCCGATCGCCGGGACGAAGCGTTCACTTCCAGCACCTGCAACAATTTATTTAATAATGCGACGACAATTCTACCACGCAAAACCAATTAGGAGAACTGGAACTGGAGATCAATTAAATCTAGCTCACCGTGTAGCCGAGTTCCTCCGCCAGGGCATAAACGGTCGCCGTTTTGCCGCATCCGGAGCTTCCGCTGAGAAGGACGGTGTTGCCCAGGCCGGAATCCTCATCGTTGCTGTCGTCGGGCGACTCGCTGCCACTGTCGTCTGCCAGATTAAAATTAAAACTAACTATCGAGCTACTAACTAACGCGCTAAATACTACGCAAGTAATCAGAAGCTGGGTCGCCAAACGTCGTTTCTTTTAACTCTTACTTCAACTACTGGATTCTTTATTTCTCAAATTCGGCACTTACCCTTCTTCTTTGCACGCCTCTTGGATTCGCCAATGGCCTTCCACTGAATAAGCCAAGTTTTAAGGGCATCCAACGAGGCGGAATTGTCCAGCACTTCCCCGGCGTACCGGGGCCGGTACACTGAAGTCCACAGGCAGTCTGGCACCCGAACGTCGCTCGCCGTCGCCGCTGCTGCCTCCTCCGCCCTGGCGTCCTTGGCGACGACGTGCTCGAGCACCAAGCAGTCTCCATCCTCGTCAGACTTCAATCGCTTGTTGGCCGCCCTCTGCTTGCTCTTGCGACCACGCTTGGTGCCACCGGAGCGTTCGTCTGGACAATAGGAATGACGTTAGTACTTTTTTTTTTCTTTGTGCGATTGTAATGTGTCCACAGTGGGGCTTATTTTTTTACAACCAATAATTGTCATCCCTGAAGTGAATATCACAACAGGACACTCTGTCGCTTGTGCAATTATGGACGGTCGTATTTTAACCAGTGCCTCGAAAACGAATAACGAAAACCCGAGCAGGGAATGGCGGATGCTCTACCGCTGAACTACGGCGACTGTACATCCATACATATTAACATATTGCTGCCTTTACCCCGGGATTGAACTCATTGAATCCATGAGCGCTCGAGACGGGAATCAAACTCAGGACCAACACACTAAACGTCAGTTCACCAACCAACTAAGTTACGACGGGATGCACTAAGTAAAGTAACCAATATAAGGTTGCATACTATAAATTAGGAAATCTTGGTTTAAATAAAGTAAGGTTGAAAAAGTAAAGCGAGAAAAAGGTTGCTCGACAATCCTTTTATTTTATTTTAATCGACTATCCTATTATTTTATTTTATGTAAATGCCAGATTAGTTAGTGCCAACTGAGCGACGACGACGGAATGGCAAAACTTTCAAAACTCTTGTCGATATTCACAGGCAGAAAACGATAAACGATCACGAAGAGACTAGGTTTACTCTACCTTGGTCCAGCTTTTCATCCACTGGCAACACTACGATGCAGTCGGACTCGCTTGATTCTTGAACCAAATTGCCATCGGATTTTCCTTTATCTGAATGCGTAAACAAAAATGGAACACAAGTCAGATAAATGTGTACTAACATTTCCCAATAACCTCTAGTTTCAATATCAATAAATTAACGCCATTCGCCAGATGAGAGTGATCACTGAACCGCAGGGGGAACGTTGACGCACCAACACAACGAATCAACATTTACCTGCGAGCCTGTCCATCCACGACTTGTTCCTCCTTTGGCGATAGGATTCTAGAATCTCGTGAACGTTCAGTTTCAAATCGTCCTGAGCTGCAATCTCACTTAGGACATCATGATAGCCCAGCGGCGTTCGACTGTCCAAATCGCAATCCCCGGCGTCCTGCAAAACATTCGTCGGAGAATAAATCGGGGAAATTCAGACATTAAAATTTCATCAGTGCATAAGTGAACTTTGACTTTCGGCCCCCAGTGGCTGTGGGTATGGTCACATTCTGCTGAGTGGGAGGTCCCGGGTTCGATTCCCGGCGCAGGCTTTCGTTTATTCGTTAGCCTGGGGTACTGGCGTCACCCCTGAGCTTCCATTAGGGAGTCCAGAGTTTAGGGGTGGATCCTGCAGCCTGGCTATTCCAGCTGCCAATACCCTTCCCTTCCCTTCCCTGACCCTCACATATCTCCATAGAGACACGAGAGTGCACTAAGCAATACGATGATTTTAAAAAAACATAACACCAGATGATCACAGCTTGACAAGTAAGTGAAAGTACATTTTTATGAGTTGACTAATTTATCCCCGGCTTCGACATAAAATAAAACACTTTAATCAACTTTAGTTAGCTATAAGTAACAGCCCTATCGTGACATTATGTGACATCGTGTGTAACAGGAATTCTAAAAACGAGAACGTTTATATGATAATATGAAACATTTCTTACTAATCTGATCTCACCGATCAACTACGGTAGGTTTCATAATCATTTTAATATTTATTTATTTTTAAAACCTATTTTGGTAGTAGTCATTTTCTTTGCTATTACTGAGACTTCCCTAACCGCCTTTTGTCCACCACTGTCCTATGCCCTTGGCCGTACGAGCAAATCTGTCGTATTTTTGGAATATACATGCGGCCAGAAGTTTCAATAATATCTGGTGACAAATGAAAAATATCATATAGTTCCAATTAGTTTGTCAAAATATTGGTAGCACGTTAAATAATTTGGAAATATTTCTTGCTGAAATTTATTTGCATTATAGAAATTTGGCTGTATACTGACTGTAAACTTTTTGCCTTTCACTTGTATGACTTGGGGCTCACCTATTAAAATTGGTGGCCTCCTAGGGGCTCCACCATGGAAATTGGTTCTAATAAGGACTCCTCGAGTCAAAAGGTTTAGGAAACACTGCTCTAAAGTATTGACTCTTCGTGCTACTTAGATAATATGTAAGGGGCACGTGTTTTCACCAGCGCCCCGGGATCGAATACAGAGTACTCTGTAAACTCAAGCCCGCGCCGGGAGTCGAACCAGAGTCCCTCGCACCTCAGCTGGTTATACCTGTAATACCGACTGGGCTATCTGATGATTTTTACTAAAGAATATTTCGAATGCCCCTCGTTGGCACGCTTGATTTCGGAAAAATATTCCCCGTAAAAAAAAAAGATTGCCGCAGACTCGCGATTTCGAAGCGCACCCAAGTTCACCCGGCAATAGGGGAAATCCGTCGATTCGCCTTTTCTCTCGAGGGGGGAAAAAGTCGGTAGAGTCCCAACTTTTTTTTAATAGGAAATCTTGGTGGCTGCTGTTGGTGGAGATGCACGAGGGAGGAGAAAAAAATAACAATCAAGGCGAGTGGACTTATGCAACGTGACACTGATGGCTCCCTCAAGATTCAAAAACACGCCTACGCATGGTTGCATTTCACTCTCAAATGGCATCGACACGCCAGTGTATTATGCCGAACCGCGCTCTGAAGAGAGACGGATCTATGGCGGTACCGGTAGCGCTGCTACTCGACGGAGCGCACTCGATGTGGCATAAACTAGTCGAGACTTGTTTCAAGAGGACTCTTATAGTTATCGATCGTTGATGAATAGCTTCGGAGACTGGCTGTCATTGACAGTAGGCAAAGTTAGCATTGACGGTGCTTATACAACCGATAAATTTAAGTAAGTTTGGGGATGGTGAATTCGTGTCAGCCCAGGTCTAGGCTATTTTTTTTTTATTCCGGATCACTGTAGTGAATAACACTACAGGAGGTTATTGTACCCCTCGCGTCGCTGCGGCGA
>JAUJYS010006278.1:0-10439 GCA_033995665.1 Melogona broelemanni | reverse complement strand
CTAGGCACTACGGTGAATTATAAAAAAAAAAAAAATGCCTTTCTGATAAAAGCCTAGCTCCCTTCATAGTAATTCAAATCCATTTAACAGTCTCGATTGCTATCCGTAACTGTATAGTCAAATGCATGTTAGTAGGTGCATCTATTGAACGCATGTTTTTTGTCCATTATTTGGTTTCTAAAACCCGTTTCTAGTGTTTTAAAATGCACTTCAAGACAGCATGTTTTGTTTTCACAAAATCATTTTACAAAAAGCGAAAAGTGAATTAAATTTATAATTTGTTCGATGAAATTGACATTTTGTTAAGGCAATGTACCTGTACAGTCGAAACATTTGTTTTCATTTTTAATCTTTCATGGAAGTTAATTGAGATGAAATCGATGCGCATAGTTCCATGACGTGCAAGGATTTGCATTATGAGTATTACGAGTAATTTAATGCCAAATGTAATGAGTATGTAATCCTCATTTTTACGATTAACTAAAATTATTTACTTACGGTAATTAATTTTTATTTTAACAGTAGTTTAACGAGTTCTGTATAATTCCATATCCTATCTTTTTTCATAAAATATAATAACGCAATTGCTTTGTTTACGTAATTACAGAAATAGACATTCTAATTTATTTTTTCTATTTTTAATGTTCCTAGGCGTTCCGACAGTAACGGACAGCGGATCAAGAAACCGCAGCGTTCGCCTAATGACTGTGCTGTCTAGTCTGCTATCGTTGCTGGTGACGTCATCGCTGCTCCACATCCACGCCAACTAAATGGGAGAGAGACTCTTTGCCTGAAATGCAGCTGACATAAACTGAAACTGCGACAATTAGTGCGTGGATGGGTTCCATTCTGTGGGGATCATTCGCCTCGTCAGAATTGAAGAGGATAATAAAAGAAACTGTGGCATCAACGGTGCGACAAACAACGTTAGAGAAACTATTGAATCATCCGCGAGTTTCCCGGCAAACGTTTTTTATACATCGCTATGGAGAACAGATTAAATGAAGAACTGCAACTCGAGAGCTCACCTTTAAGAATATGAAATTCTAATCACAACGTTCATCGGCTATAGAAAGACTTCTGTATCCATGATAATTTTATGAATTTATTGAAACGCCAATCATTATTGTTTCTTGGAATATGTGGAATATGAAAAAATACGTTAGTGCTTCTTCGAAAAAAAAAAAGGGTTTTTAAGTTCAAGATTCGCAGGTTCATGATCAGCCTAGTTTTCTACGAGCCCAATTTTTCTCTGACCTTTGTTAGACAATTATTTTGTTGGACGTACAGTATCTTGAACGTGATTTCGATTTAGAAGTTGTGTTTTTCATTAATATAAGATCATCAGTTTATTCGATGAATCTTTTTCGAAATCGAGATGAAAAGGTTTTCTTTTGCAGCAGATGTTATTTCAACAGCATTGCACGAGCAAATGAGCTCAGAAAAAAAAAATTAATTGGGTTTATTGCAGGTAGCTTTTCATATTTGTATGTATTACATTTTCAACAGATTTGAAAATGCCAGCTAACCACATTTCAAAGTCCACTTTTATCAGTCTATATCAATTTAAGTTTGTTTTCACAGAGAACAACCGCCAGTTGGTTATGAAATAGTCTCTCTAGGGTACCAGTCGCTTGGGAAGAGTATCTTCCTTTATTTTTAATATCGTCTAATTTTTTCTGTCCTTTTGATTTGTTTTTTTTGCTCTTGTTTATTGCCTCTTGGTTTACGATTGGCGCGTTCAACAATTTCGCATTCGTTTTGTCCATCTGTGCTGTGTGCCACGTAAGCAGGGTATATATTCTCGACAGATTATCTTCGCGAAGAACAATAACAACCACCGCCACCACCACTACCACTAACAACAACGACGACAAAAAACAACCAACCTCCAACGACAATATATTTGCGAGCCGGGTAAAATGAGAATCCCAAATTGTTTTTGGTACTACACTGGAAGATCTAGCACAAAAGCTAACTCACAAGAAGAAAAGAAAAGAAAAAAATAACCCACTCACATACATCCATACAGAACCAAATATGGAGTGTTTTACCCACTAACGTTCGACTGAAGCAGAAGAGGCGTTTCTCTCAAACTATCTGCCTCTTCTCCCACCACCACCACCACCACCGCCGCCGTGGCTCTACTAACATGCTCGCTGTGCTTGCTGATGGGCCGAAACACGATAGTGGGAAAAAACGAACACGAGGAGGAGGAGGATGAGGAGGAGAAACGACGTGCGCGGTTGTTCGGTAACAGTAGATGGAACTAAATTATAGGCAAACATGGTTGAAATCCAATGTTGGGGACCGCCAAAATACGCGCTGCCACGTATATCTACCTGGAAAGCACCGGCACGCAGTGACTGTACACGGGGTGTATCACCTGCACACGGACACGTACGAGCTTGACTTTTTTGCCATGCTTCGTGCGGTGGATGTGGCATAGGAGAGATAGACTTGTAGAAGAAAACAAGCAATTTGAATGAGAGAATAAGACGGAGCTGTGCGAAGGAGTATAGAAAAAAGAAAGACGTTGAGAGAGAGAGAGAGAGGAAACTGGAATAAGTAAGGCTTGGTTGGTTGCGTCTCTAAAGCTAGAGGACAAAGTGGGTTTCATTTGATGCTGCACGCCATGGATGCTGAACAACAAAAAAACACAAAAAAAATACGAGCCAATCTTGCTTGGGTGTAATACGATATTTAGCCGTGATTCCCTGGCTATGGGACGTTGCCCCGTAACGCGCATGCGCGCGTTCCGCCACAACGACCGATGATCGACGGAGATGATGAGATGTTGCACGCGCCCTTATTCGTGGTGAGCTGAGGCGGCATCTGAGGGAACCCTTCTGGAAAACCAAGATCGGTGTGACTCGAGATCCGCGTGTTGGATAACGATGAACTCAATTCGATAATTGAAAAGTGAAACCCGGTGTTGGAAAACGACGTCGTCGACAGATTATATTGAGAAACAAGATATAGCGGGACGGATTTATTATTAATATTATAAGAGAGATTGTGGACTATTCCCAGATTGGATGGATAATCGGTGTCTCCAGTTGGAACTAATTTTTGTTTTTGGAAAATGGTGTTTTGACTAACTGACGTATTGTGATCGGTGTGTGCAATTTATGAATGCATTGCCTCCCAGTGATTATTTTCTGAACACAGTATGTGTGGCCGTTTTTCTCCCCGAGTCTAATGGTGTCAATTGAAATTGAAGTGTCGCCGAGGGGTGAGCCCATTGTTATCACCCAAGAATCGACCTTGGTACGAACGAGAGGCAGCACGAGTTTGTCCGTTGATTCATGACATTGAAAACCGCTTTTGACTGACATTGACTTATAATTTAAGTGTTAATTTAGTCTCTGTGCTTACTTCTGTTCAAATATTACTATTTTTCATCAAATAAAAATGTATTAAAATTGACATTCAATAACAATTGTGCTATGGTACTTTATTATTAGTAGATGCGTGTCTCCTAATTCCTATTTCTTTGAATGCTTACCTGATCTGCTGCATGTGCCATTAAACAAAGATAAATATGATTAATCAAATATTTTGATTCATTACTTTCGTATGAAGTGCAGCTCATGTGCATGTTTCCAGAAACGAAAAAAAAGTTCAACTAGTAGATCATGGAATCTACATGTTCTTCGACAAAGCAGAAAATAGGTAATACCGTAAGTATCTCTTGTCTTGATTATTTTCTTTATAAAATCCTGAAAATTACATTGTTGAAGAAACTCTGCCGATAAATTAGCGACCTGGGATTTATCTTTACGGTTTTCTGTAAGTTTCTAAACTGACTGAGGCCACAAAAAGAATGTTATTAATTCTCGTTAATAATTTCTGGTCATTTAAATGTTCTTTTGGCAGCAACTGAGGAAACTTATCCCATCTGCTGCGTGTGTTCGCGATGCAACAGGTTTTCAGGTTTCCACTCTATTGCTCTATCACTCTATTGCGAAATATGACTTATATTAAAATTGAAATGCAGTATCTCTTTTTTACCCATAATTCCTCCCTCCCTTCAGCTTTGAAATCTTTTCAAAGAAGAACTCGTTATTTATAGCAACCCCGTTTAGAGGAAGGCTCACGTATACTGTATGCACTCCATATACTTAGTAGTACCCGCCATATACCAGTAGAGACCCAGGCATCCCGTTAAATCGTATTATTCATAGTTGCGTTCAAGTATAAGGCGCCCTTCGTTCCCTCGTTTTAGGAAAGAATAAGGATAGGGGGAGAAAAGACGATTGCAATTTTCTATTTGACTCTGCAGGAGAACATTGTGCTCGAGATATATGTGCAATTGTCGGTATCCAGTTTCGTCTCTCCCTTCTTTTCTTTCACCAACACTACTATCAACCCTCCATTTTTATGTAGTGAAAGGAAGGGCGATAGTAAAAATAATCGATAACGTTATCGACATTTGAGAAACTAATAATTGGTGCTTCCAAATCATTTATGTGAAAATAGTGTGTTCTGCGATTGCTCCGTTAGTTTAATAATTTTGTAAACATTATCAGAACAAATGAATATAATTTTTCACAATTACTAGAAATGTTTTAGTATTGGGAGTTTAAAAACCATACAAATAGTAAACTGGTATCCCACTATGTTTGAAAAAATAAACGTAGCAAAAGACATAAAAATATTCAGTGTTATTGCGATACTACTGGAATACTTTCAAACCACCTAATGTCGATAGTTACGAAGCCATCGACCCAATCGATAATTTGGTTAGTACAGTATCGCTCATCCCTACCATCACGATCCGCCCCTATAATTCTCGTACATCTCCGCCCAATCACTTGCTTGCACCGAACCTTTTTCGTGTTTCCTGAAATGGCGTAATGCCGGTCTTGTAATGTGCCCCTCTTCGGGTAATTCCGATGTTTACGACACGAACTAGCCCTCCCACCCTCGACTGTCATTAATTTTTGCATCTTGCAAAATCTGCCATCTTCCCAAGCGCCCCGTCTCCGCCATTAGGCGAATTGTTTTTAATATAACTTTTCGCGGAAAGCTATTCCCTTCTTAATACTGCTCTATTCCGAGGACTTTATATACGTATATACACACGATTGTGTTTACATGGCAAAGGAGGCCTTGACAGCAATAGATAAATCGTTTCAACGAAGAAGATTTAGTGACGGCTTATAAACGATAGGCATCTTTCGTCGTAAACAATTTCGACGCTCTGCCATAATGTATTCGGCCATTAAGAAGATGCATATGCTCCACTCTTTGGTTTTTTTTCTTCTTTCAAACTAAAACAAAGACATTATGTAGTTATGCTTTTTTTAGTCTGTGCAAACTGACACTTGGAGGCATCATAATTCCTACATTTGCAAATGAGCTCATTTAAAATGAAAAAATTGAATATGTCTACTATTTGCAGTCTCCACTGCTTTGTATCGCTCTAAAAACGAATTATTTGGTTAAACTATTTTTTTCACTTGCCATCACTAAACGCGGACTCTTAATGAGATACTTTTCCCGCAATATTTTTTGCAATTCAGAGCCATCATTAGAATATTTTGCCACATGTTTTTACCTATTAAAATTTTTTAATAAAGAATTTACCCAATACATTCTACCATTATACTTGATAAAAGGTTTTTTCTAGTATTTCATTAATGCTATATGAATATTGGATCATTAATAAATAACGAACTGTAATTTACGACTAGTGGTATAGAAAGATAATCTCGCAAGGATAAGGTATACGCATTTTTCTTGCTTAGAAATTCAAAATGAGAGCTGAATACAAATCAATGATGCTGGAATTACACTGACGCGTTGATAAAAGTAAAATCGACGATAAAGGATTATCCTTTTGTTAGATGAAATTTATTTTTGGTCTAAAAAAAAACTAAATGAATAAGCCCAATTGAGCGTCCCACCCATTTATCAACCTTTCCGTTCCAGTTTTTCTACCGACGCAGCCTAGTTAATCTGCCCACTCGATCTCGCCAATTTAATGTGTACACACATCTACGACTATCGAGAATCTCCTACAAATGAGAGAATTCGAGTGGGTTTCGATTAAACGTACCGGTAACACTTTGTGGTTTCCTATTTGGCGTTTAGCTCTCTCTCTATCTCTCTTGCCGACCGCATCATGTGGTTAAGAAAGACAAATGACTGACGGTAAATGTAAGGTGTTTCTGGACACCACCAATTCGTTGCGGGTAGTAATGGGTTCCTAAGCCTAATAAATGGCCTTCTAAACAGTTTGTTCGAAACGGAGAGCGATCGGCGCACTCCATGTTTTATTTATACAGTGTAACACTTGAAAATAATTCGAACATGTCCGATAGATTTTTCGCTGAGAAATCTTACGGTTTCGCTGCCATTGTTTATTGTTCTTTCATACCCAGAACTGTTCGAGTTCATCTAGAGTTTAACACAAACAATCAATGAGTCTTAACTGTTTTTGGAATGCCAACCATGCCAATGTTTTTTGGAACCCGTAAAAGCTGAGCCAATCTACATAAGCTATTTTGGCATTTATTAAATTAAGTATACAATTTTTATTTATTTAAAATCTTTCCTGTTATGGTGTACCGAATCGTTACAGGGCCCCGGTAACCCCATAACCTTCCAACAAAACATAAATTAAAAATTGAAAAAGTTGCACTAATTGCAAACTGAAGATAATGTTATTTTTTTACTTTTAGTAACTTTTCTTCTGAGGAGTAATTAAGTTCAGTTGTTTAGGAATAATATATTAAGGGATTTTCTTGCTCGGAATTGTTCCGCATGTTCGGCTAAAATCGTCAATGTTGATGACAGTGTCTGTAATTACGTATTTTTTGTTTTGAGTCTATGAAAACGGTATTCTTCACAAATGTGTGCGGCTAGTATTTTCACCACACCCTGTATGCGCCTACAAAGAGCGCTATGTAAAAGCTCCGCCCGAAACAGCTGCGTGTATGACACCGGTGCTATACAATTTAACAACAGTTAGGGTGACCAATGCATCAATTCACATTTTCATTTTTTTATCCGATGGAAACGGGGTCCAATAGATACTTCAATGGCTGTGTGTAACGTCATAAAGTTCATATATAACTAATCAAACATCAACCAATCTGTTTTTATTTGAATCGCTAATGTGTATCGCACAATTTTTCAAATATTCTTCGCGATATTCAGAAATACATATGCAATATTTCATACAGACTACAACTTATACTAATTATTTTCTCCTAGTAAAAGTCGCTAATGTATCCTTGAGCTATCAAAGCATGCAGCAAGCGACCCACCATTTTTCAATGTGTCTGGAAGCACCGGGTTGCATAGTACGTAGAGGCGCTGGCATTAAGGACTAATGTGCCAAATTGAAAGCTCCATTTACAAGCCCTCTTTAGTGGCAATCCTTGTAAAACCATTAAGAGTGTTTCAGGATGACTTAAAGTGTACATTTAATGCTAAATAATGATATTTCTTTTTTTTTTCAATTCCCCTGATTTCGCGTATTACGTAGCTTCTCTCGGTAGCTTTTCTTTTGTACGGGGTCGTTTGCTAGTGGGCGGAAACGGGGTAGGGAAGAGGGAAGGATGAAACGACACACGAGTCGCGGGTACTTTCGTCGCGACAGTATCTTCCATCGCCTTTCAGTGTAAGCCCCTAGCATTACTTGGCCGATTTACGAGTCGGGTGTTGGAGGTTAAACCCGTAAAATCTTTTATTTCTTTGAACCACCCCTCCCAACTCTTTTGACTGTGTCTCCATTCAGACATTTGGCGTCGCAATTCATAAGCGTGGCCAACTGACTCAATAGGTTGAATTTCACGAAAAATTATATGGAAGTTATTTTCTTTTGTACGGATGTTATTTTACTCGCTTTTTATCCTTTCACTTTTGGCGTGTTTTCAAATTCGTCTTTGGGCTTTCAAATTTGTCAAAATATAATGTTTACAATTCAGGATTTTGTTTTTACATAGTAAAAAACATTTTCAGGATTTTTTTTTTTACATAGTGAAAAACATTTTCCAGAATCAACATCAGTATAAACATCAGAAGCATACACACCACAGTATAAACATCAGAAGCAGTTTTTCAGTAGTCTACTGTGAAGTGATTTCATATCTATTGGTCATTCTGAGCTTTTTTAGTTTTTCGCCTAGCTTATGTTTAACTCGAGTTCTGGTAGATGAATTTTTGTAGTCATAAATACATTTTTTTTTATAAAACCACCGCCTAAAAGAAAATTTGATATACAGTATAAATTGTACCGTACTCATAAATTTGAAACTAGGTACAATAATGAAAAAACAAACATTGATTTAAGGTGCTGCACAAGACGACGATAAGAATAAAGATGCCAGCATCCCTGTTAGGCCGTGCATGATGCTAAGTCGAATGATAGGGGAGTGGAATCCCATCTGCAATGTATGCTACCAGTATGGTGGGATGAATTTCTCTTGTTCAGAAAACTTCGTCTCTTTTTACATTCTACACTTTTTCTCTTTTTCCATTTCTTTTTCTCCCCTCGTTCGTCGTCTCGCCTTTTTGCTGGACGTTTGATTTATGAAGTCTGTGTTGAAACCCACTACTGCAGTGTAATTACTTCCGACATCATAGGGCCAAGTGTAGCTTTATGGCGGACCCATTATTCCCATTTGAATTTTTCCAACTCGCTACCAAACCTTTTTTCTGCCGAATACACCATTCAATTACTGACGAAGCTGAGTGTTCAATAGCTCACGAAAAATTTCGGCTAATTTCTTGGCTTCTACTACGACTTTCACAGTAAAAATATCTAAAGAGACGTTAGTAAAAAGACAAACCCTCTTTTTAATTTGACTGATACGTTTATTCGTATTTTTCTTTCGTGGCGTCTTGAAAGGCTACCGTATTTCTTTCATGTTTAAGGAGAATGTTAAGTTATTATTTAATTTATATATTCTAAATTTTAGTTTCATGCGAGAACAAAGTTTAAGAAAAAGATCTATCTTTGTTTTTGTATGTTTATAATATTTTATGAAGTAATTTGCAAATCATTAGTGTCAGGATTCAGAGGTTCTTGTATTCTAAAATTTGATACTAAGTGCAGTTCACCTATTCCCCACCAGGCCAATGGCGCTGCCGGTGATGAAAAACGTATGCTACAGATATTAATACTTATGCATAATGAAAGTATGCAATATTAGTACCGTAAGTACCGTTTAATAGTACCGTAAGTACAATTAAATGTCGGTAGGGGTATTTCATATACATGCTACGTTCAAAAAGTTATAAGGAAACATTCTACGGAACATATATAAATTTAAACATTTTTTTCGAAATAGTGTCCTTATGCAAGAACGCACTTCTCCCAGCGGTGATATAACGACTCAAAATATTTTAAAAAGCCATTTCAAGCAACGTCCTGCAATGCCTGTGGCGAATTTTGCATATAATCCTGTGCTAAGCGGCGCTGCCTCTCAAATTGTCTTTAACCATTGCAAACATATTAAAATAGCACAGAACCTAATCAATTGAGTATTTTGGGTGACGTAGCTAATGCCATGTTTTTTTGCGATTCTTTTGCACCATCAATGAGCGGATGAGTAGTCGTGCAGTACCGGTAGTTAAATGTCTTTAAATTGGTATCCGACCGATTTGGTTTGTTCAGTAGAATCGCCTCTCTGAGACATGTAATAATGAATTTGTATGGTTCTTTGTGTGCGTGAATTCACAACTTTTTTATGAAACACCACATGACTGGCTCAGCATTTTCAGAACCGTCGAGGAACGCATTAGTTGGCATATTCACTGCCGAATGGCAGACCCCATTTCGAATGACCCGTAGATATGGCGCTCGAGATTGTGACAACCCAACGCTTTGTGATGGCGAATGCGCTTCTTGCGCTTCTCTGCCAAGGTAGCAGAAACTCGCGTTCGAACTTAAGAATCGCGAATACCCTTGTTTACTCTGGGGTTGCCATTAACTATAGGATGATCTGCGTCCGTGTTTGCCGGGTTTCCGCCTTTCCCCATATTTCGTTCTCCCGAGTGGTGGAAAAGTATCTATTTTATGGTTATTCTTATGGTGGGGCGACCTCTCTGTACAGATACACTGCCACCGAGTATTCACCCCTACCATATATACTCGCGCTGATCGTGTGTTTTGCATATAAATTTCCGTCCGTATCACATTTTTATGCAGTTATTTTCAAGACAATTTCTCTGCGTTTGGGTTTGCCGATTCATCCCCCAAACGTATTTTTTTCTTAGCCTGGGGGTGCCCGTGGTGGTGTAACTAGATCTCTGCGAAATCCGTTTATGTGTGGTCAAGAAACGGTTATGTGGGTGCATTGAAATTGAGGTTTTGTGTAATTTTTACTGTACGTTTGTTATCTGGACCATGCAGAGTCAATTATTATTCTTATTATTATTATTGTTACTCTCTTTTGGCCTGGTGAACCTTCTCCTTTAGGTGT
>JAUJYS010006277.1:0-10439 GCA_033995665.1 Melogona broelemanni | reverse complement strand
ACACGAGGGTGCAGTAGTCCTGTGGTGCACTAGGCGCTACGGTGACTTTAAAAAAAAAAAAAAAAAAAAAAAAAAATAGTTCCTTTTTATAAGAAACCTGGTACTTTTTTTCGTTGCTTCCACAAAAAAATACAAATTAAAAAACGCGAAGTACTAAAATATGCAAAATTTATTTCATCCCAACAATTTCATTAGTTAATGGGATTTTTATCCTTTTCAATTCGAACGTAATAAATTTTTGAAACTATTCAAATGGAAAGAGGTGTAATATTTAATATATAAAATACAAATTATTTAAATATGGTGCATCCAGTAAAAGGAACGACCGTTCCAGTTCCAGAAAAAAGTGAAACGAAACCGCTCCAAGCGTTCCTTTCTAGGTGAAAATATGATGGGGCAAATTGAAGGCAAAGGCTAAATACCACTTCTATTGTTCCTTTGCCTTTAAAATTTGCCGCATCATACCGAACTCATTTGTCTGTCAAATAATGGCCAAAGTGCTAGGAGAAAGCAAAGATTTTCCGAAATCAAACACTTTCCTAGGAAAAGGAACTAGTTCCTAGGAATGGAACTTTTCCGTTCAGTTTCCACCCAACACTCACATTCTCCCCCATCTATCACAAAAATTACCAGATAAGACAAAATGTCTACAGACCATTTTTTCACATTCAGTGTTTAACAACTTTCACCCGGTGAATAACCCAAGTTTGGGGGTGTATTTTATGGAGACGGTCGGGAGTGAATAAGGAGAAAGCCATTCATTCGCTCAGCTAATCTCTGGGCAAATACCGTATATGGGGAGGTTGGACAAACAAGCTAGTCATTCTTCGAACGGCGCAAAAGAAAGAAATCAAGTTTCTGAACTAGCCCAACCCACACTCTCTATGCTACGTTTAAAACGAGACTCAAACATCAGACTAGTGTAAAAAAAAAGGCTGGTTAAAAATGTAGAAATGTAAACTACGCTTCTGTCAATTTAAAAAAAAAATATATATATATATATTTTCTTAACGATTTTTCGTCTTTTAACAATGCTGGAGCTTATTTTTTTTATTCCGGATCACTGTAGTGAATAGCACTACAGGAGGTTATTGTACCCCTCGTGACGCTATGGCAATGTATGAGGGGCACATTCCAGTACCACAGAATCGAATAAACGAAATCCTGCGCCGGGAATCGAACCCGGGACCACCCGCTTAGTAGATAATGGAACAAGGAATTGCTATGGATCAGTCTACAGAATATACAAAAAATATCAAAAAGTACAAAATCTATGGAAAGTAATACCGACATACTTCGACAATCGATGCACGTAGGCACTGGAAAATCTTGTTAGTTAATTTTATGCAGAAAATTACGAAGGGGAGTTGGTGTGGGAATTGGCAAATCGTGTTAACAATCTCGCAGTCAGTTAAATAGCATCAAGATGATTAACGGCATAGGGCTTCGAGCTCGCGGTATTTTTTTGCTTGACCAATTAAGTAGGCTAAATGAAAAGGAGCAATAACATAATTAGTTTTGAAAAGATGGCGCTACCAGTGGTTATATCATTTCTGTATGTGCTACAACTTATTTACTGGAAATTAAAATCTCGAATTGAAAATTAAGTTAATTTGTTCAACCAGTTCTTCCATTTCTGTATTTTTTGTTCTGTTCCATTTTTTGTTCTGTTTCTGTTCCACCATTTCTGTATGTGCTACAACTTATTTACTGGAAATTAAAATCTAGAATTGAAAATTAAGTTAATTTGTTCAACCAGTTATTTTTCTACGTTCGAGAAACGCAGCCTATTCACATAATTTTGTCTAACGCAGCGTGAAGTTTCGGAATTTTTAACTGACTTACACAAAAAAAAACCGTTTTTCTGTTCCTAAACCATTCTTAAACGTGTCACAGAGTCTTAAGAAGGTTACAGGAAAGTTGCAGAAAAATGCAACTGCATAATTTGCAATTACGACTTCGTTTTAGCAGTCTCCAGAACAAATGAACCTCATAAATTGATTTTGAGCCAATACATTATAACACGTGCATAACTTTTTTAATGACTCGTAGAGAGATATTTCGAAAGATCATCACCACTTTACAAACATCCCTCGTACACAGCATGAAGCAGCTGATTATTTGAAACGCCACCAGATTATATTTAATAATCAATTATCCCAGTATAGCTTTTAGCCATTTCGCCAGTTCTAATAAAAAATCAATTTGGTCACTTATTAAATCTTGGTGAATGTCAGATATCATCACCGGCTGGTACAATGGCTGATACAATGACTGGACCAATGGCTGGCAGAAACTTGATGAAGTTTGCCGGTTCACACAAATACATTTTTATAAAATGCGTAAAAAATATACTTTAAAATCGGGGCACGTTTTTTTGACATCATAGCTTGTAGTGCGGAAGCTATACCAAATGGCCGTGTTACAGCAAACTGACAGAAATAGAGCAGAACTTTCGAAATTGGTTCGCGGGGGATATGGGGGGAGGGATAATTACCTAAGGAGGTTTCTCTCTTCGCGCAGCAGTCGCCTATACACATTAGAGGCAATATCTTTTTTGTAGTATTGGGCAATTTTTTTTTATCGGCACACTCTCACTCCATTCGATAATAAAGAACCGCGAGGGTAGACCTACTGTCATTCCTCCATACACCCTTTAATTGAGCGTGGCTCATAAGCAAAGATAAATCGGTTGCCATTAGGCAAAGTGACACCTACACGAAATCAATGACGCACTGTTATGACAGACGGCACGATGCAGAGAGGGAAAGTAGCTGCTGAACTTGACATTTTCAAGTACGTGTGTTAATTTATCCCAGTTTTTTTCCTCTTTAATAACACAAAATCAATTGCAAGCTTTACAAGCACAGAACACGAACACTTTTAATCGTATTACCTCTCTCCTTCAAGTCAAGACAGTGGGGCTGGCCGCATTCGGCTAATGTGACCAAATCACTCCTAATCCCACGTATTCCTACATAGTGCCATTACGCTACGACGCGGCAATTACTCCATCTAAATCTAAAATATAATTGTGTGAGGGAAAGAGAACTGTTTGATCCTTTGATGACAAAAATTACATCCCATTATTTAGGATGAAACAATACACAAAATATTGTATGATGTCGACAGCACGAACGATACTAGTAGAAAGAAACAAGACGTAAACAAACTTAGCAGATGGATGGGTCGAAAGATTATGACAGAACAAGTTAATCCACCTGTCTGCATGCACTCCGACCAGTAAACTGCTGGAACTAAGCATCCCTGAGTTGAACTGAAGCCCACGCTATGATGACAAGCAGGTGGAACAAAAGGGTGAATGCACAGTGTCAAAAGAGGGACAGTGTCTCGTAATCAGACTTTTATCAAACTGATTGGTTTATTGGTAATCAGCTAAATATTTAATTAACAGGTGCTTTGTTATTATTTCATACTTGGCAACAGGTTTACACTAACGACGAATAGTTAAAAGTTTCAAAAACTGCTCGCTTTCAACTTCTGCTAGGTTTCATTTTTTTTTTTTTTTAATTCACCGTAGCGCCTAGTGCACTACAGGAATACTGCACCCTCGTGTCTCTTTGGAGATATGTGAGGGGCAGGTAAGGAAAGGGAAGGGGATTGGCATTTCCCCATTATTTCGGCGCTGAACCGATCACTTCATCTTCATTTTTGGTTCGTACTTGGTTTATTGCAATTATTTTGCTAGATATGTTTACAAAGTGATAAAACTAACTGGGAAAACAATGTCGTCAAACCATAAAAAGCAGGGAACCATCTACTCCCACAAGCCACTGACAAATAACAATGGAAGCGCTATCCCTCGCTTATCTATCCCACAAAACAATGCAAACACACCCACTTACGCCGTAAATCTTGAGAAAGACAAAGCAGCGCATGATCTCCGAGAAGTCTACCTCGCCGTATGACATCTTGCCGGCGATCGGCGTCTGATCGGTCGCACCGACCGAGCAAGTCGCCTTGCCGCCGACGCTCCCGCCGATGGAGGAGGAGAAGCGGCTGCCGGCGTTACCGCGTCGCGGCGATAGCCACGCCGAGCCGGGTGCGGACGACGACGGCATCTCGCGTTTGTCGTCCATGGCTGACGATAGTGCCGACCCGACGAAGTAAACACAATTTCCCTTCGCTTGATATGCGCGGGCGGTCGCTACACACTATGGCGGTGTAAGTTCGACATATTCGATTCGAGTTCGAACTCAAGTTATGGAAGAATTTTCGGAAGGTAAAGGTAATTTTTTAATTACCTTTTTATGTGGAATTTTCCCAAAATACCCTTAGTTATCGTGAGATTTGTATATCATACTAGGAGAAAAAAATGACGTAACGAGTCTATGAACATAGAAAGTTTGTGATAAGATTTTCAAACTTTCATTTGATATGGAAAAGATTGCTTCTTTCAGCTTAATTTTCACATACTCTTAATTCCCAACTTGATTATTTTACTAGGTTGAAAATTGAAGACTAGTTAGTGCAGACTATTTAGTCTTTTCAATTGGGCAATTTTTTTTTTAAAATATAATTTTATGCTCAGTTCTTTTCATCCTCTATGATGTTCCAGGAAATAAAGATTTAGATTTAGGGGGGGGACAATAGTGGTACCATTGATTTTTATTTTTTTATTTCTCTCAAAACATTTTAAGGTTTTTCTTTCAAAATCCACAGGGAGTCAATCAGTCTTTGTATCTTTGACGTATATCCTTTTTTTACTAATCAGATCTCGCGAACACATTAACAGCATATGACCGACACAGGCACCACTTTATCCAAAGTTACGAAGAACCCATTCGACGCGATTACGGCCACCCCGAGCGCCACCTGACGCCACGCACTACACATCACCCACACTGCGAGTAGGATCGCCCGATATGGACACGCAAGGTAAATAAATTTGCGCGAACGACAAACTTATTAGAAGAGTGAAATTGGGCTTTCGTTTCCGCTAACCACCACGCCACTAAACAAGACAATAAGTAGATCCGGACGAGCCAACGATATGAAACGGTAGAGCGATAACCGTCGTTGTTGAACGGAGACGATTACACCTGAGGTTTACGTGACTACAAAACTTCTTCGCACAGAAAGCTTGCAATTTCTGGTACCGATGTTATTACCGCATATTCGGTACACCAGATGTGTATTTTTGCAGCAACATCCACTCGCACAACTTAAAAATGCACTTTGGGAACCAAGCTCAATTTGTCAAACGCAATGATGTATCCAAAAACACTTAATCAGATCCGAACACAAAATAAAATGTATCGGTCATCACTTCTAATAACGATTAAAGGCCAACAATCGATCGAAGCACGAATATCGAACAATCGATATCGGCACATAAAGACCGTTGAAACACAGCTTCCGATTTTTCGTACAATATGAAGCGCGAATCACAACAAAAATTATTCCCAGATTGGAAGATGACGTCACACCAAGTCTCGTATTATTTATCCTCGGGGCCACACTCATCAAACGGAGATAAACGATCGAGCTCCACGAAATGGAACAATCCTACGCGGCGCGCGTAAGATAACGGTTATCAGAGAGCCGTAAACACCGCACTTTCAGCCATATACTGGGATATATCGACTTGGTGAATCTCCCAATTGACGTCCGCGTCACTAGCGCACGTTTATCCGTATTCAATAAATATGGATTCCCCTTCTTTTATCCATCACGCGGGCGGCTCAGAGCGAGTGCCATTGTATAATGCGATCCGGCACAAAGTTGCGTTACAGCGCGGAATATTGGTGCACGACGACCACATAGGAATTCATTGCGAGGACACTCCGCGGAAGTTTAGGAAAAGTAGTCGGTCTTGCCCGCATCATGTCGCGGCATTGAGTCAGGCGTATTCCCCGTGCTAGTGGCGTCGGCGAATCGCAGGTTGAAACGCGGCGTCAGTTAGATAGATTTCACTTTTTCAAGGTTAGAAATCGACAACAATGTTTCGGAAAAACAAGTGGCGCTCGATGACAATTAGTATTTCCTTGATGGGGAAACACTTAAAATCCCAGATGTCAAAGTTTGTAATCCAATTGAGATAACCAACTTGTAGGATAATGACTTTCTTGAAAGCTCGCGCTTGTTACGAGTGATGAAGGAAAGTTTACGACGACAGGTACTCTTTTCGGCGGGTTATTTATTTCTCAACGTCACTTGAATGTCACGGATCGAATACGTAAAAGCAGGAATCTCAATGTTAGCGATGCACGTCACAACTTTTTCGAACTGATTCTGGATTGAAACCAGCATAATCTTTTTTTTATTTAACCTGCGTGACAGATCTTCAATATTACAATCCTCATATATGGTGGAAGAATAAAACGTTAAAAAAAAGTTGATCCGAAAAAAAAAAGTTTCTGATCAGACCGATAAAAAACCCAGAAGACGACTTTTGATATCAACCACTGGTTACGATCCAGTACAAGTCAACCCGAGTCACCGCATGCGTTTGGATGTTTCGCATGCAACGCGCATGCGCCGTTTTGACCCCGGCACACAAAAAAATCGCATCGTCGAGCAACAGCAGACAGCAGCCGCTGTTTTGTAGACGACGACGCGGGGACGTGCAATTTCGAAAAATGCCCTGCAGAACGATGGAGTTTCTGGGAGAGGATGGGACGAGACAAATCTGGCGGGCGCGGGTGCACGAGAAAACGACTGCGGAGAGATGCGAGGAGGAGAGCTCGCGTCACGTTACTCTCGCTATGAGCACGTGTGCGGCTGGAGTGAGTAAAACGACTCTGGCACACGCGAGACAGATGCACCAGGCAACAGCACAGCAATACACGAGGAAGGGTGGAGGGGGATGCTGCGCGTGGTCTCGGGCGCGACGCGCGTGAACGAGATGACAGTGGTGGACGAACCCGTGACTCGCACTAGCCATCTGTCGAAACCACGAAAAATGACGAATTGATATCGCCCAACTGCTTTATTTTTTAAATCATTGTAATAAATTAGGCATCAAAAATTTTCAACCAAATTTACAAAAAATCGTTACACGTGAACGTTTCTATTTATCGGTAATAAACTGTAATTATTAATGGGGAACGCTAAAATATATCTACAGGCATGTGAAACGCTAAACTACATGTTGAGACACTGCAGAGTATAATTTCACTCTGTAGAAGCAATTGCACGCATTTTAAAGGTGGTACTACGAGTATAACTTGTGAATGAATGATTTGCTATTGGAAAGTACGAGTGTAAGTTAACGGTATCGCTTAAAATTTAAGCCTAAACAAAATTAAGGGGCACTAATGCAGTTTCGATTGCCGGTATTAAAAAAACTATCAATATTTCAATTCTAATTAAAATGGATTTAATAAAAACAATTCTAATTAAAATGGATTGCAAATATATCGCTATCGACTTAAATTTTGAATTATTGCCTCGGCCACATTTAAATTCACGATAAATTTACAAAACAAAAATTAACTAATTTTTTCCAAGGGTAACCGTAGGTAAAATAAGCAGTAAAAAGTCATCGCCAATTCAGCATATCAGCTGAATAGGCGATGATTTTTCTTTTAGTATTTTGTTATATTTTAATAGCTAAAATAAATAAAAAAACTTCTCGACAGCATAATGCGTCAAGCTCAACCAAATAAATGTATACCCGCTTCTAAGAGCGGCGCATCAAAATCGGCAACCGCCGGGACCACCAGCAGCGGCACCCGGCAATCTCTGGCGCACAGTCAGTTGTTTGGTTCTTTTTCCACATTGATACACCAAATGCACGCAAGGAAAGGCGCAAGCGCAAATCCCCAACGATACAGCGTGCGGCGGATACACAACCAGTATACACGCCCACGTTCGTACATGTAAACGCGAATACGTGTACAGTGCGTGTACACGAGCCTATAAAAGACTGCATTTATCGATCTCGTCACCGCGCATGCGCAGGCCCCATCATCCGACCGTACATGTTCCGAACAAAACGCTTATTTACATAGCGATCGCATTTTCATCAATGTTTCGAATATATTTCAATACTAATATTGTTAAAATGTTAAACTAAATACGCGCATCCAACCGAAAACTGGTGGAACGGGTGACGCAGAAATCTCATTTAGTTTTCTACGTCACCGACATGAACAATAATATTGGAATAATATTCGTGATAGGAATTTCTCTTTCATTCTGTGCCGATTGCCACCTACTAAAAAGGATAGTTCATTCTACCAATAACTTGAGAACGAATTGCCGTCATTTTTAACAGAATACTATCAGATGACGATTAAGGAGCAGTTGTAATTACGTACGTATATTATAAATTAATTAAAAAGATATCAAAGAATAAAATAACAAACATGCGCTTTATTAAACAAGTTTAATATACATACTGTATATTTTTTATATATTTTAAATGAGTTGTGTAATCCGTTGTTTCAGTTGTTGCTATTTTATGTCGTGTGCCCTTGTTAGATTTTTTAATTATCTTTGGTTTTTGCTTCTTAACTTTCTTCTCTTGAAATTAAAAAAATATATATGATTGATATTTTTCTTACTTTATCATTCAATGTATATTTATTAAATCCACTCATGAACACGCAAAAACGATCATTTGAGAATTTATTCTATTTTGAAGTTGCCATTTGGTATGCACATGTTTGGATGATTCACGCGCTACTTGACAACTTGAGTCGCTTGAGAAATTGAATTTATTCAAATTATTTACTATTGCACTGGATCATACCAGAATAGAAACCGCTTACTTATAATCTTTGTTCTTTTAATTAATCTATCACAGACTCCGTAATACACTGGAAAGTTCAGTATCTTAAATGTAACCAATATTTGATCAAACATAAAAGAGAAGCATAGTAAGCAATAACTTCATAAATTTTAGTCTGGTCTCGCCTTCAAAAAAAAAAAGAAATTCATGACATCTGCTGGGTGTTTCTTGCAGAGTCAGCCGCCGATAAAAATATGAATAAAATTTTGGAATAGAAACATGGAAATCCCTGGAACTAGTCCATCCATTGTCCTTGCCATTGAAAAGATTTGGTTCCCAGCCAACTTGTTAGTATGCATCTACGAAAACGTATTTGGGCTATTTCGCATGTTTAGAGCTGCGCGCTTTGACTAGTGGATGGAAATTCTGGAACGATACATGAAGCATATTTTTTTAAAATTATGAATCAAATGCCAAAAAGACTGGATTTCATTAAAAGCGAAACGTTTAAAAGAACATATTCCGGGAAAATGCTTTAGCCATTCGAAATTCGAATGCCTTAGACAAGCCCTCAGTCAGTCGAAACTACTCACAATAAGGGAAAGTACATTTATAAGCGATTTTACGAGTAATTAAAAACTTCTCGATGTCTACTCCAATCTGCATAATATCCGCACTCGCAATTCAGTTTCAATGAAAATACAATACATTTCACATAATCCAGGGCGAATTGCATAGTAGATTGGACGAATTCACAGTTGATTGGCTCAGTATGTCAGACTTTGTTATACTGTTCCACTGCCAACACACTCTGGGGAAATAGGATTTAAGTCATTCATAGTATGAATGGGTCAAGCTTGCATTTAATTTCATTTATTTATTATTATTACATTTATTTCATAGCCTCATAATGACTTTTTCATTGCCAATGATTACTTGCACTACTGTATATGAGGTTAGAGCTAGATTACTTTTTTTGTTGTTTAGGAACATCCCCTTCGCTGTAGTGAATATCACAACAGTATATTAGGTACACCTCGTGTTTCTTAGGCAATGTGTGTATGGGGGATGGGGGGTACGTTTGTAATAAACAAGAGCCTGCGCCGGAATCGAACCTAGGACCGCCCGCACCGCAGTCGGTTGTAATATCCACTGAACTAGACGGATCGAACTTTAATGTGGGTCTGAGTTTCCTCAGTACCAAATGGGGTTTAAATGGAAAGCCCGAGACGAGAATCGAACCCGAGACTATCGTCCCCACAGTCGGTCGCAATACCGACTCGGCAACAACAAGCGTGGTGCCAATACAGACCGACGCATTTACCACAAGCTTTACCCCTATGTAAACCAACGGTGGGATCCTCCTTTGTGAAAAGCTCAAGTAAACGGGTGCTTGTATACAAGCGATGAATTGGCAAAATCAACATCCCTCAGAACAAATTTTCCCTGGCACTCGCGCACGCCCAATGCACGCAAGTACCACCAATCGCGTAAACGGAAGCCAGACGCACAACTACACATACAACTAGACATATATTTTAAGGCCGATGCAAATCTGGTCAATTTGCATTGATGCCGCAACCTTCCTCCCCACCACCACCACCACCGCCGCCGCCATCCATACAAAACAGCGCATTGAAAATAAATGCGTTAGTGCGTGCGATGCAGAAAATTCGTTATCAAATTATACGAAAAGTGGTTCAAAGACGGCAGCGCAAAAAAAAAAAAAAAAAAAAAAAAA
>JAUJYS010006276.1:0-10440 GCA_033995665.1 Melogona broelemanni | reverse complement strand
TGAGGGGCACATTCCAGTACCACAGAATCGAATAAACGAAAGCCTGCGCCGGGAATCAAACCCGGGACCACCCGCTTTGTAGTCTATGGCCATAGCCACTGAACCACGGAGGCCGCATATCATTTGATTGGCTCGTGGTACTGCGCGGAGGAAGGCAATGGCAAATCACCTCTGTATTCAGCCAAGAAAGCTCAGGGGGCTTCTGCTCTCCCTCGAGTCACCAGGTATCGGGGGATCGAGGGCCGGGGTCAGAAGACGACACAAAGGACTTAACAACAGAACGCTATTTCTAATGAAGATGACGACGGTACGACTAAAATGTTGCCGGCGTAATGCAGCGCCCCCTATTGACAGAAATATTTTTAGTATCGTCTATGCGCAAGAAATTTGAACATAAGGTGTTGATCAACACCCATGCCAAGTTTCAAGAGAATCGGTCAACTTTTCGCCAAGATCTGTTATGATGATTTTGGGGTACCCTTTTTTGTGCCCATCCTGTATACCGTGATCAATACTTAGTTACTTACATTCCCATTGCATCTTCTGTTGCGTTCGCCACAGCAATATGTATTTTGTGGTGCGTATTGTTGTACTTCGCAGGTTGTGACAAAAGTTAACCACTTCTTCGCGTAATATACTGAACTGGAAGTAATCGATTTTCTATCTGCGCTACCAGATTCTCGGAAATACAATTGAAATGTTCCTTTTGCACGTGTTCCCAAATAATAGAAAAGAATGCGAGTGCTGTAGGTCACGTTCTTCACTTCGGGTGACGTCAGACGTAGCTGCGTCGAAGAGGTGTTGGCCCAAACAAAGCTACCGTCTACACAAAGTTGAATAAACAAAAAATTAATAAAACATGCATAATATATGCATCACAATATCTCTGTACTATGAAAGAAACCTGAAAGTGTGTTTGTCTAATCGGAGATGACAAATTTCTCGCCTCTAGTCGAGTAATCTTAGCATAGAAAAATTCATATTTCAAATAATGAATACATGTATAATACACATGTATAACGTAATATATAACGGACTGGCTGCCTAAGGGCCCAGTCGGTAGCTAACTCCATGCATCCCTGTCTTTCCATGACAAAATCATAACTTTCCCTGACTTTTTTATCGGTAAGGAGAGCGCGCGCAGCGATGCGATTAAAAAAAGTGTAACGCCTATAGGAAAGAGCGCTAGCAGCGACACGGTAAAAAAAACCTATATGAAAGGAAATAAACGCGCGAAGCGCGAACTTTAAAAAAAAAACTAATTGTAAAATAAACTTTGAAAAAAAAAATTACCACAAATTTTCAAAAGACGGGAGAGGGCCCAGTCAGTAATCCCCGACCTCCCGATCGTGCAATTCCGCCCCTGTGTAGATCACTTACTTACCTAATGGCCTAATTGCTTTACCCGGTGATGTATCACTACTCAAAAGCCATTCATCAGAATGGTTCCAACCACTCCAGTCGTCAAATGTAAAGCAAGCAAATGTCTCATTGGCATCTGTAATAAATTGCACACAAGTATAAACTCTCTAAAAGCAAATACAATTTCAATTCAAGATTATGATCATAAATAATAACACATGAAGAAAAACATTTGGGTGTTCATGCGTAGAAGTTTTTCTTTTAATCTGGAAATTCCCCCCACTGAAAATTATGTACAAAATTAAGCACGTAGGTAAAATTTGTACGTACCGATGGCTCAGTGGGTACGGTCACATTCTACTGAGCGAGTGGTCCCGGGTTCGATTCCCCTAGCAGGCTTTCGTTTATTCGTTAGCCTGGGGTACTGGCGTCACCATTGAGCTTCCATTAGGGAGTCCAGAGCTTAGGGGTGGATCCTGCAGTCTGGCTATTCCAGCTGCATCCCTCTTCCCTTCCCTGCCCCTCACATATCTCCAAAGAGACACGAGGGTGCAATATTCCTGATGTGCACTAGGCGCTACGGTGAATTTAATTTAAAAAAAAAAACGTTAGGAACGGTTTAGTTCATTGTTTTTTTGAGGAACTGGAACGGAGGTTTTCTTTTCTGTGTACAGGGTTTCACGGAATTCGTGAACCTGACTCAACAAAATATTTTTATTAGATTTCCTTCTGGTTCCTTTGGTACTTGACAAATTCAAAAGATTTTCGGGACACATTCCGTCGGTCGATTCCCAAACGAATACACCACCCAACCAACATTTTGAGAACCGCTGCTCGGTAGCACCACAGCAACGGCGATCACACATATTTTACCAAGGTAAAACGAAGAACGTGCGACCGCAAACGTCGAAACGCCGGTCCACCGCATTCCGATATGTGAACGATCAGGAATTACCCCTAATTTAATTAGGGGAGAGCATGAATAAATTAACCCATCGTGCGTTTGTACGTATTGTATTTTGGACACGAAAATCTAGTTGGCATTTATTGAGCGGAGTCGCATCAGATATATTTCCATTCCCATTTCATAGTGCATCTATCTGGTTTACGCTATTTTACGCGCTCGCACGGCGGCACTGGAAAAACAGTTGTCTACTAAATGACAAATGTTCACTATTTAAACACGATTTTTTTAATTGTTGGGTAAAAATGGCGATCCAGGCCTGTCGCAAGGTTTAGGTTTTACAGGTGATATTATTACTTAAACTTAACCAGACATGGCAGTAGGAAAATGAAGTACCGGTAATAATTGTTTAAAAGAATGAAATTAATTTATATCCTTTTTTCTCTCGCATGCACAAACTGACGATTTATTGCACTGAAACTTGGATTTTTTTATAGGATAGTTCCTCTTGTTAAACATAGTTCATCTTTGCCATATGGTCATATCGATCGTTTACATCAGAATCTCGAAAGGTTTTAGCGAAGTTGCCAACAGGCGAGGATACGAAAAGCTCCCCCTTGTTAAATAGCATTGCCGCAATACAGAAAGATGATATAAGCGTAACTAGCCGTGGCTACGTTATCCGTTGCGTCAAGTACCGAACACAAAATGGTTAAAATCGCAAGCGCAGCCCTGATGGGGCTCCTAAAGTTCTTTACCCAGGGATCGCATGCTACAATACTTGAGTCGATCCGTTACCGCTTGGACCCAGTTCCACCACACAAGCCAATTGGCCGAAAGATAATGTACATTCGGAGATCCTCAGAATGCACCACACACACTTTTTTGGTGCGAGCAGCCAATAAGATTTATGCGCGTCTGATGGTCGTCTTGGAACCGAGAAAATCCAATCTATAAACTAAGTGTTTATTAATACGGAATTGCGCAGAGCTCTAGCCGGGAAGAAAGCCATATTTTCAGTCAGCGTTCGTCTTGCTAATTGGCTGTTTGAGGAAATGAAAGTGAATAAATAAATGGCGGTTAATCCTCTAAACACCCCACGTCCTAAATACACGTGTTCCCCAAAAATTAAAACTTTTCGCGAAATACCGTATCTGATGCCGCAACCGGATGCTAGTGCCGCCAAAGGAACAGATTACGTGGAACCTACGAAAAAGGTTGCGAAAATATCGCTATATTTCTACACTCGTTGGGACCAGCCTGGAAATGTTGCCTAGACTAGGCTTCTGGCTTAGGTAGGAATCTTTAACTTGCACCTGCATCGTGCATGCTTTATTTCCATTCCAAGTAAATCTCGTTAAGAAATTGTCTCTCCAAAAAAAAAAAATCAGAAGTTTCAACCGGGAATTGAACCTGCGATGACGGGCGAAGTAGCCAGACACGTTAACCCACAGCACCACACGGCTACTCCAGGTCAACCGCCTTAGTCTCCTATAAGTAAGATTTATAAATATTTATAAAGATTTGGAAAGATTTATAAAGATTTGGAAAGATTTATAAAATTTATAAAGGTTTACAAAGATTTATAAGGTTTATAAATATTTCACATAAGTATGTGATATCTTTTATGGAACCTGACACAACGCAAGACGAGATTTATCCTCGGTCTCGGCGTCATTTCATCTGCAACAAAACCGAGACACGACGAGAAAGCGGCCCCCGCGAAACCGCCTACACCTGACCGCGGGGTCACCGGAGGACCCGGGACGAGCATTGGGCGGGGGTGGTTAGATATTGCAAGGCGCCAGAGTCTGTCGATTGAGCGATAACAAGTAACGATCGAGCGCAGAACACCTTCTGCCCAAACGCGTCGACAGCGTTGCAGGTCCTTCATTAGCGACGCCCGAAAAAGGCAATTTCTCCTGACAAGCCATCTGTATATACATACACGTGTACTCAATGCACAGGCTTGTACATACTCAGACGCTATATGACTACAAGCATAAACGGGGCACGCGCGATACAACACACGATATGCCGTGTTATGGGGTATTGGTCCACGACGTGTTGCCGATAGACGCGTAATAACGCTGGAGTAATACGATACTGAAATTGCAATGGAGCCCGTACGCGCATCTGATGACAACTACCTCGGTAAAGGAGATCGATTTCATGTAATAGTAATCGATTACCATGAATACGATTACCATTGAATTGAACGGTTAGGGTTACTGACTAAATTACAGTACTATCTGATTTTTTTTTTACATTAAAGGACTGTCATGAATGACAATGACATGAAGTGAATATCACTACAGGAGATTCTGTACCCTTCTAAACGTTTGAGCATTTAGAATGATAACCGACAATTTAAGCAGACCGTGCTTTTGTATTGAAAGCGATTGTCAATTTCTGTTCATTGTCCGCCACCTCTACTATTTCGTGAAAACGATTACGGTACTTGAAATATCTACAACGCACGTATTAGTTTAAAACAATTGAAAACAAAGCGCTTCGGTTCAAATTGTACAAGACTGCACCGGCAAGTTTGCAGAGTGGATAGCAACTGCATTCTATCCGTCAAAATATTTGGCATGTCGCCGTGGGGGCGTTACACGCTTGATGGATTGCATTGTGAATGCATGACACTCGTGTAATGAATCTTCACCGCCTGCGTTTAGACAAATTGCTTCTGACATCTCCACCTCCCATGTCTTTGAAATACCGGAGGTCAAAAGAAAAAAGAAAACTTATTTGTCACGAAGAAAAATTTGCCAGGGAAACCAGAACAGCTCTAGATTAAAGACCAACAGAGTTAAGGAGGTGACCAAATTATATTTTACAATTTCCGTTCGTTTTCACCCAGCTCTTCCCTAGGACCACCTTTTAAGTCTCCCCTTCTTTCTCAACTTACTTTACAATAAACACAGGGTCCAACCGTTAATTAAGCGCCACAAAGCGAGCATATAAGTAAATCAATTTTACCACTTTGTGCCCTAAAAAGTAAAGAAAAAAATCATTGCGAAAACGGAATGTATCTTTACAGAGTAGCTGATAAAATAATGTAGAAGTCACCACTAACACCATCTGGCGAGCATTCCCTATTCGAACTACTTGTATGGAAAAGTCTTGTCTTGTCGGCTGAGAGTCAAACACTCTTGGCTTCCACCTCTTTCATATCTTTGGTCATTACTCCACACGACAGTGCGGCCCATTAATTCCCGTCGGCCCAGCACGCGGCACTCTCATTACAATGTTGCCGTTGTTCGCGCGGGAAAAAGGAAAGCGACGGCGGAGAAAAAAAAAGAGATTAGATGACAGAAAAAGAGTCAAGGAGATGATTTCCCCTCCAAAGAAAACAAGTGCGCAGATATGTAGTCGGTGTCACCTTAACCCGACCCGAGACCAAACTGATGTGAACATTTTCCCAGGCTTGAAGTGACAGCACGACGAAAATGCGAGAACTCTATGGCGTTCACGTACCAAAGATAATTCCTGACGAAGGACGCCGCGCAAATGCGCATGTCGAGAGCGATCGCAGCGCCACTCACGTCACCACATCATTTCATTTCTCGTCAAACAAACAAATCGCTGCTCCCTGGAGGCCAGATATTCCCCGCCAACATTGCTTTTTTGAATACACAATGTACCAGGCCAACATAAGACGGTCTTTATAAACGGCAGAGAAATTATATTCCTCTCGTGTTCGAGTTACGCTCAAATCGAAATTGTTTAGCTGGCTTCGCCTCCCGGGAGACGGAATATCAGAATCTGTTTACGAATATCGATTTCGTTCGCGTTCTCCTCAAATATTAAAAAAGAAGAAAAAAAAATATGAGACGGACGCCAAAGCAAAAACAATATTATTCTTCCTCCATAAAGCAAAACGGTTCAGCTATTTCAATTCGAAATGGAGCTTCGATACGGGGATGAATTTCTTCAAGATATGGAAATCATATTTTCTCTATCATACAGACAACTCGGGGAATCAGCTTTCCTGGCAAATATATTCCATATATATACAGGGAAAAAACCAATACATACGAAAACAACTTTTAGAATGCTGAACTACATCTTCATCTCTCTCAATTTATTATATTTTCTCTATCGCGGGTTCGACTTGGCTTACTTCGAATATTACCATTTTAAAAATATGCCAGCAACGCCGCCAACGGCGGAAGAACGAACAAATCAAAGGATTAACCGATCAGCATAGAGATTGGGTACGTTGCGTCGTTGAGTAATTTTCCCTCATTTCAAATCCATACATCTCCACGCGATAAACGATGCGCCCTGGGATGATCATCAGTATCGAGATTGCACTCGCGTGTACACCGAGGCCATTAAGTCTAATGCAACCTTTGCAGTTGGTGGCGTTTACAAATGCAATTTAGCTGCGCGACTACCTTGTCACGTGCAATGAAGCGCCGCTGGCGCTCGTTTCCATTTAGGCGGCGCGAGCGTAGGCGGTATGCTGGACTTTTTATCTCAATGTCGACTCCGGAATATAACTTTCGAAAAAAAAAATTGAAAGAACATTCAATAGAATCCACGACAAGTAACCCTTCCACGAGTGAAGCACAGACACTAAATAATGAAGTGCACATAAAATTGGCCCGCCGAACCCGAACGATTAACATAACCAGAGTGCACAAAAAAATTCGGTTTCTTTGCAAAACGACGTAAATCTGGAGTTCAGAACGTGATAATTAACATTCCTTTGAAACGATCCATTACCACGAACGGTTGGTTGAGGCCACGGAGCCCCATTAAAATAAATATTAATACAAATACATAATAAAAAAGAGGGGGGGGGGAAGGGTGACCAAATCATTCTACAGTAGTATCAACCTACCACTGCATTTTAACATTGAGCTGCGGCGTCCTTTAAAGTCTGTAGTCTGTTCCACTGACTGTCACTGCTTCCAGAAACACGTGACACGTGACTTACTGTACACGTGAACAAAAGGGGGTGATCTCACGAGGATGCGCAGAGAGCCCCTGGCGGACAAAAATGTCGCTTCGGTGTTACACGGCTCATCCATTTATTACGTGACGTCACGCGAACTACTCCCGTGACATGCCTTGATGAAGGCGCCCGAAATCGCCGTATAGATCGCGGCAGTAACATCACTTCCCCCCGCCACCCACCACTCCATACACACAGTGGCGGCTCAGTGTAGGACAAAAGGGTGGAAAATCGCGCTCGGCAGAAAGAGAAAGAGAGAAAAGAGAGCGAGCAGCAGCGGCTGAGCTTCGCAGCACCCCCGAACCCAAAGTCTTATCACTGGGCTCTCACTATAGCTCCTACAGCGTTTAGGTCGTCTCGGCGTATAGCCGGGGACGATTAAACCCGCCGAGACCCGGCCCACGCCCTTGAAGGGTCGTCCGGAAAACCCGAGCACCGACGACAATCGAATCAGGATGTAGGTGTCGTAGGGACCATCTGGCGCTAGGAATTGCGGTTTGACGGCGTCTGCTGCTAATCTTGCGCAGAAGTAGCATGGACAGACATGACGCGAGTTACGGGCCGACGTATTGAAACTTGCGGTGGAAATATAAGAAATGTCATGTGCGGTACGATGGAGGTGTCGTGTGGTGTTGGCGTGCTGAATTGATACGCCAGTGATCGCAGGTTCAATTCCCTGCAGAGATATTTTTAATATTTCGGGGGAGAAAAATTTGCAACGCGAAATGAGAATAAAGTTCTGAAAAACGTGACTGTTTGCTGTCGGGAACACATAAGAGGTCCCAACCTAGGTATAAAGCCTAGGTTAACGAGAAAATTTTCAGGGCGCCATATGTCAAAACAATGCAAAACAGAAATGTTTGTTAAAGTCCTTAAGAGTTTCCTGAACAGTTCCCTTAACAATTCCCTTAACAGTTCCCTTAATAATTCCCTGAACAGATCCTCATGTGCCTTAACAGTTCAGATAAAAACGTGCAATAGAAACGGGCATTAAATAAAACATAAAAACTGATGCACTCCAGAAGTCTGTTAGCTTTACTCAACACAGCCACTACCTATTAGCCCTATTGCATCCATCTTTATAGCTTCCATTTTAGGGATGACCCAACCCTCTAGTTTCCTCCTGTGTGGTTATGGCGCCGGCCAAATGTAAAAGCCTCGTTAAAGCGACTCCCACAAGCACATGCGCTGCATTGTTTGAGATTAAAAAGAAGGGCGGTGAAGAAAATAAAAGGGTGCTACGCTTTTAGACTACAAGGAGAAGGAGAAGAGAGAGGGGGAGGAGGGGGGGGGATAAGAAAATCATCTTTGACACCGCCACACAAACAAGGGCGTTTTACCGCGAGATCAGTAGTCACCAAACTTTAAACGCGCACAGGTTGGTCCGACCAGCAATTTAAAACATTTTTGACTGGGGGAGGGGGGGTTGCATAAATTGAGGTAAATATTTATTAATTTAGGTAAAAAAAAAATCATTATTGCGTTCCGGTGCACTGTCGATAAGTAAAGTGAACAGAGAGTCTATTTCGGTTATACTAGTAAAAAAAAAATATTGCTTTAATTTTTGTTTGTGGCTTGCGGGCTCGTTGGTGCTACTGCTGCACAACGCTTACTTGTTTTCATAATGTAAATTTGAGTTTTCGGCCGTACAAAAAACCAACGAACGCAAGTTTAATTTTTTGAAGATTAGGGGTATTTTATTTTAGAAACAAGAGTGATTTTATTTTATAAACAAGAGGTCGCCAGACCATTCCTCTTTCTTTTTTTTTTTGGCGCTAAACCAGAACATGCTCCACATTCGTTTAAACGTCATCTCGTCATTTCGCTACATAGATTTACATAGATGTTACGACCAACGACGATTGGACAAATATATTTTGATATTTTCGAATGTTGAGGTACGTGCCTGCAATTGTTCATGTCTTATATATTTATTTCCAAATTTTCGTTACCTTCTCCAAAATTCCTACCATACGGTACACAATACTCTCCTGGTTTCCAGGATTTGTGATCACCCAGTCTGTAATATCTACATGGGCGAACATAAAATGTTGCGTGTACTTGTGCCGATATCTTAGAAGCTAAAAACACCCGCCAAGACGATTCGATGGCAATCGTTCCACCGACTTACGAGGTAACCGGTCGGAACCGAGTTATTCATTGGCATAACGTGACCAGCCGCCATTATTCTAGTCAGGTTCTGCGCCTGCGCAGTCGGATAGTCGGGAGGCGGAGACGTTTCGTGCGAGCGGTCGTATTACGCATGCACGTGCAATATCTAACCGAAACGTGCCGAACACGTTGGCGTTGGTGGCAAAAGCAATTGGAAACAATATCGCGTACGGTGGTAGGCAGAGCTGGTTTTCTTTCGCTCGCGCATGCGCCGAACGGAAACTGGCGGACGCTGTTCCGTCATAGCGGTACAACCAACCAGCCAGAAAAGTACAATGGCTTATTAGCGAGTGAATCGTCCCACGACGTTTTATTCTTTTATCGTTATCTTCTTTTGTGCGCCTTCCAAAGAAGACTATCTATTATTTTACGACTATTTTGAAGTAGAATTGTGTCATTGCTGGCAATAAAAGAGGTGGGGATGAGCATGGGATGCACTTTCAAAGTTAGAATTGATTGTGTTAATCAGCGCTTCTCAATCAGTTAGTTAGTCAGCTAAATAATGCGAAAGTTAATCAGCACTTATTTAGTCAGCACAGTATCGCAAATAAAAAATATTTTAATTTAATACTGAATTTTAACGAAAGCTTATATCGCACCAGTTAATGTTCTACGTCATCATATGCGTCACAGTAGGTTATTTCCCGGCCCACTTTTTTTTTCCAAATCAACAGTCTGGAATCACTACAAAAAAACGTTACCTCCGAAAAGCGAAAAAGTCAGAAAACGTGGCTGTGCCGAACACCATTTAATTCCTCCCCCCACTATAAATTAAACGACAACAAGGGCTCTGTGAACAAGAGGGTTGACTTCCACATACACAACAAGCGAGTCTGACTTTTCTATATAGACATCGTGTTGACCCAGCACTGGTGGGAGGTTGCATTAATTATGGCCGGCTTGGTTTCTGAATTATTAACGTGACGGTTCGCGGGGGTAGTATACATGGGGGTGACGTTGTTGGGGGTTGCAAAATCCATGCAGAAAGGTACAAAAAAGTGCTTTTTTAGGCAATATCCCTGCAGAAAGGTAC